>JZKD02S0801959.1:0-14551 GCA_000966675.3 Picea glauca | reverse complement strand
AAAAAAAAAAAAAAAACTGAAAGGAATATGTACAAGTAGAACAAAGATTTTAATAAAAGCCTTATGAAAAATAGGGTTTTAGAAAACGTCCGTTAAAAGGGCCACCTGCTACTTCTTTGCGTGCAAGATTTTGGAGGACAAAGGTATTGTTCTACTGAACTGTTGTTATGAAAAAAGGCCCTGCCCAGAGAGCATCAAATTTTCCATGTTTCCCCTGTTCTTGCCTTGCTGCATCCCATTTTAGAACCAGCTCCCTTGCTTTGAAAGTATTGGCCTTAACTTTCCTGTCGAAAACCTTCTTCATCTTTTCTTGGTGTAACTCTGTCTTTTCCGAAAGTTGCTCTCTATCTTGCTGTAACTCTACAAGATTGTGGATCCTTCTAGTCAAATCATTTGGTTCAGAGTCAACCTCTTGTAAAAACTTTGCAACTGGAAGTGCAAGTTGAATAGGAAAGATGGCTTCAGTACCATATACTAACTTGAAGGGAGATGTACCAATTGACTTTTTATTTGTAACCCTGTTAGCCCACAAAGCAAATTTCAACTTGGAATCCCAGCTTTTGGTATTTTGTTCAAGCAACTTCTTTATGATCCTACCTAAAATCTTATTCGATGACTCAGCTAAGCCATTTCCTTGTGGATAGTAAGCAGTAGAATGTACTAGTTGAACTCCTAGCTCTTCACATAATTTTACCAAGTGTTTATCTTTAAATGCAACAACGTTATCAGTGACTATTCTCTTAGGGCAACCAAATCTGGTGAATATGTTTTCTTGCAGGAAATTAATGATCACAGTATGATTGGCGTTCCTGGTAGGAATGGCCTCAATCCACTTGGTAAAATAATCGGTGGCAACAAGGATCCATCTATGCTGACTGCTAGAAGGTGGGTGAATCTCACCTATGAAGTCCAGACCCCATTACTGGAAAGGACCTATGACCACAATAGGTCTGAGGGGGAGGGATTTTAGTTGTTGTTTTCCTACAAACCTTTGGCACTTGTCACATGTTCTCACAAATTCACACACATCTGAAAATAAAGTTGGCCAGTAATAACCAGCTCTTAAGATTTTACGTGCAGTAGTCTTCCAATAGTGATGTCCTCCACACTCACTATTATGAAACTCAGTCATGATCCTAGCTGCTTCTTCTTGGTTTATGCACCTCAATAGTAACCCTATTGGATTTTTCCAGAACAATAAGTTGCCATTGATGCAGAAATTCATGGCTTTGAGCTTTAAATCCCCCCCTATTGTTCTTGTCAAATATGAAGGGAATGATAAAGTCTGTAGAAAATATAAGATGTGGTTGTACCATTTATAGTTGGCTAGGTGAGCTAAGACCTGCATTTCTTCACTTCCTTTATCCTCTAAATGCTGAACATTTTCTGCATGTACACTTACCAAATTTATATCAAGCAATTTACAATTTTCTTTTGCAAGAAGTTTGGCAAGGCCTTGACCTTTCACGAGTTTTGCTGGTTTGATTTCAACATCAAATTCAATTAACTTTTCTATCCACTTACTCAGTTTTCCATCTACGTCGGGTTGTATAAGCACATCTTTAACTGAACTAGAAGGAACATAAGCTATTACCTTGGCTTGAAGGATGTAAACTTTGAAGGCTTTTAATGACTTGATGAGCGCATATCCTTGTTTTTCCAATAATTCATACTTCACTTCAGTATCCCTCAAGACTTTACTGAAGAAGGAAACTGGCTGCTCCTGATTATCGGCATTTCTCTGCAATAGTACTGTTGCTATTGTGTCTTTTGAAGCAAATGAAAAGATATAAAACTCCTTGGTGAAGTCAAGGATGATTAAAATAGGGGCTATCATAATGGCTTCTTTGATAGCATTGAAGGAGTGTTTGTCTTCTTCAGTCCATCTTACTTCAGAGTTCTTTCTTAACATAGAAGTGATATGCTTCGTGAGTTCATCAAAGTTTGCTATAAACCTCCTGATAAAGTTTATAGTCCCAAGGAAAGACTGAATGTCCTTCTTTGATCTAGGAAGAGACAAACTTTTAATAGCTTCTACTCTTTTTGGGTCAATCCTCACCCCATTAGCTGAAACAATATGTCCAAGTAATTTCCCTTTCTTGAGTGCAAAATTAGATTTCTTAGGATTAAGAGAAATGCCATACCTTCGACATTTTAGGAATGTCTTTATCAAGTGCTACAAATGATGTTCATGGCTGCTCGAAAAAACTGTAATGTCATCAAGATATATCAAGATGAATTTGTCTTTCTCCCCAATGAAAGCAATGTCCATCACCCTTTGGAATGTCGCTCCCGCATTCATCAACCCGAAAGGCATCTTTTCGTACATAAATGTACCCCATGGAGTAGTAAAGGCAGTCTTTTCTCTATCATCCAGATGAACAACAATCTGGTTGTATCCGGAAAACCCATCAATAAAGGAAATCACCTTTGATCCTGACACCTTCTATAAAATATGTTCCATCTTGGGCAGCAGGTAGTTGTCTTTCCGAGAGCACTTATTCAGATTTCTGAAATCCACACAGAGCCTGATCTCTCTATTTTTCTTTCTGACAGGTACAAGATTAACAATCCAATCTGAATACCTGAGAGGTATAATAGTGCAGGCATCTAATAGCTTGTTGATCTCCCTTTCCATTGTAGGCAACAACATAGGACTGAAAGATCTAAGTTTCTGCCTAAATGGTTTTGTATCTTTGTTCAGGGGAATCTTGTGTTGAATTACTTCAGTGTTGAATGTCTTTAAGTCATCATATTGCCAAGAAAAGATGTCAGCAAATTCTTTTAACAATTCACCATAATCAGCCTTTTGTTTTTTAGTCAGATGTGAAGCTAAGTTGACATATTTAGGATCCTGTTCACTGGCTACATTATATTGAAAAACTTCTAAGTCTTCTTCCCTCTTTTCCAATTTGACAACCACATCATTGTTATCAAAAATATTTTCTAAAGGGACCAAACCTTTAGGGATTCTGTTAGTGGACAATTGTATTATTTCATGTGCTGCAATTTTACTTCTGAACTTTGGCTTCTCAGCTTCATCATCATGTTCATTCTCCTGATCAATTTGCAAATCTGCGAACTCATCTATCACTGCAAGAAATCTAGTGAGTTCAACATCATCCTCGAAAACCTTCCAGAATTTTACATTATCAGGGAGTGATGGTCTATACTTTACTTGGATTTTGTAATTCAATTTAGGAGGTAAAGGAGGAATAAAAGAATAGGCTGACACAGCTAATGAATCGGCCAATTCATTCATTTCTCTGGGTATGAATGAAATCTTTAAATTTGTAAAAGTATGGACTGCTCTCAAAACTTCATCTCTATAGTCTTTCAGCCTGACATGTTTTTCTTGAAAGGACTCGTTTACCTGTTGAATGATTAAATATGCATCTCCGAATACCTGTAATCTTTGAATCTTCATCTCTTTGGCTGCATTTAATCCTAGGAGAAGTGCCTCATACTCTGCAATGTTGTTAGTCACTTTAAAATCAAGCTTAAAGGACAAATGAGAAGTTTGCTTTGAAGGAGAAATTAACACCACTCCTGCTCCTGTTGATTCTTTGGTACAAGCACCATCAAAGAAAATGGTCCAAAGATCGTCTTCTGCTACTTCTGTGGACTGAACTGCAGGCTTCGTGAGCAACAATGAATCTGGTAATGAATCATCAATTTGTAAAATGCAAGATCCCATACCTGTGTCAATTGAATAAATAGGATGGTTGGCTGGATTTTGTTCATCATTGATTGCATATGCAAGCTGTGATTCCCTGTATAACCTTCTGTTTACTCTTCCAAAAACAGGGATAGTAGCATAGGAGAGATCCATTTGAAGAGTTCCACCTAGCCTCTTCATCCACGATCTTGATAACAAGCATCCAAATTTAGGTGGGATGTCTACCACTACTATATCCATAACCATAATTTTCATGGATGCTTGGGTTAAAGTTACATCCAAGTCCTTGATCATTCTGAGACATTTGACTTTCCGAGAGTCAAAAGAGAAAATATCGTGGTAAGAATTATTAATCTCTAACCCAAGCTCATCCATGACCGCCTTTGGCATTAAGTTGTGAGAAGCACCGAAGTCCAAAAAACAATTATGTAGTATTTTGTCATGAATGTTTAGAGAGATGTAAAAAGATGGAGAACTTTCATCTCTATCTTCTATCATTTGGCCTAGAGTAATGGTTGGATTTTCATCATATATATTGAGAATATCAACAGAAGGGGATATGGATTTGGGATCCAAAGTTTTGAGGATATCTTTCTTGAATGTTTCATTTTTCATTAACTCAACCAAAGAGATGGGAATTTTAATTTTCTGTATTTCAGCCTCAAAATTGAAAGAATAAGAGATTTTATCAGAGACCTTTACCTCATTTAAAGGAGCTTTCTGAATGATTTGCTGGTCAATAGGGATCTGACTTTTCTGAATTTGTTGTTTGACAGGGACACCAATCTTATTGGGAGGAGCTGGTCCATTTTCTTTTGAAGAATCTGTTTGTTTTTCCTTTGATGTTTGATCCTTTTGCTTGACAGGGGCTGCACTCTTCTTGGGAGAAGCTGGTGCATTCTGTTTGGAAGCATTGGACTTAGATCTGAGATTATATCCATTCTTCTCTTCCATTTGAAACAGACCATCATTAGCAAAACTTTCATTTATCTGTTCAATCAGTAATGACTCTTCATAGTCATGTTGTGTTAGATAAGATTTCCTTGTCTCCTCTCCAACATAGTGAATATTATATTCTCCATATTCTTGATAATCACCTTCATATTCGTCCATCAAGAAATTCTGAAGAGGAGCCTTTATCCTCTAATCCTCAGTAGGATTCCTTTCTCTTTGCAAAATCTGCACTGTCTAATTATTTCTTCTGAAGTTGTTGGGATTTTGATTTGGGTTTCTACCTGCATAATCATAAGTGCCCCTTCCCTTGACAGGTTTCTTATTTTCAATTTTGAGTTTAGATATCTCATAGGTTAGAGATTCTAACATCTTAGCCATTTTATCTAACTTTGGGTTTGCATTGGATGAAGAAGAAGTTTCGTCTCTTGGTTTTCTTCTATCTGTGTTTCCTTTCAACTTATGGGCAGCCAATATATTTGATTCCACCTCAAGGGAAGCATATCACATCAGAGATAGTGTTGGTGACCTCCTTTCTCTCAACAATAAACAGAACTCTGAGTCAAATGATTCAGAATATGTGATTTTGGCAGAGGCATCTGAAGGTTTTATCTTTGTTGGTATTTTACTATACATACGGTTAAACCTTTTAGTGAAATCAAAGACTAACTCACCATTTTGTTTCCTTAGATTTCCAAATTCAGTGATATAGTATAGAAAATCTCTTCTATCACCCATTGTTTCAAGAAGGTACCATCCAATTGCTCAATGCCAGCTATTGAGCCAGCAGGGAGTTCTTTGAACCACTTCCTAGCATGGCCATCTAAACGTTGGACAAATATTCGTGTCCAAACATCTTCCTCCTCAATATTAAGGTTTTCAGCATAACTGTAGAAGGCCTCAATATGTTCTTCAACAGTCACATCACCCTCACCTGTGAATTTGGGCATATACTTCTGATAGTCTCCTGTCGGCATAGCTGATACTAGGTTTGGCAATATTAGTGGCACATACCTAGCAGCTAAGATTTGTTGCATCTTGGTCAAAGGAGGTGGTGCATCCATAATGATCAGGGGTGAGAGAGGTGATAGCTTTTTCTTTGATTCCTCAACACTAGGGAATGTAAAGGAGGTGAATTCTCTAACGGGAAAGAGGTTTGATATGAGGCGCTGTAAAAATTTGCAAGTTGTTCATCCAATTTTTCTTCACCTTTAGCAGACAGCTCTTGAAGAAGATGCTCTACAACAAGGAGGCTAGTGTAAGTGTTTAAGTGATCTTCTTTCTGCTGTGAATGAAAAGACTCAAGAGAGGAAGAGCTATGATTTCTTTCTAAGGATTTAGATGACTGTTCAACCAAGTCTGAATTTATCAATTCTTCAACAGTGACATTTTCCAGTTTATAAAAAATAAGTGACTCTTCCACAGTGGTTACAACTACTTTTTCACTGGCAATTTTAGTGGAAGATGATTCAATGTTTTGTGTAGTAGATTTTTCAGAACTAAAGAGAGGATTGCCTTCTGTGTCTAATCTTGAATTTTGACCCTGGAATGGTTTTCCTCTTCTAAGAATTAGTTCTGGATTGGGCACTGGTGTGATAGGTGATTCTTGTGGATTCGCCTTGGTACTAGTCCTCTTGGGAGCCAGAATGAACCTATGGAGTCGAAAGATAGATAATTACAACCAACATGATATCTGATCTTTGTCTATCATCAAAGATCATCTCTGTGTCGTATCCCAGGAAAGCTGAGCTTGAGTCTCGGATCCCCGGCAATGACACCAATTTGTTATCTCTCCAAGAAACTCTTCATGGTTGTAGGCTAAAGATGCTTGGTAACTTAAGAATATGATATGTAGGTGTGCTTGGAACAATGGGATAAATAAATGATTAATGAAATATATAACTCATCATACATTCAAATGAAACAATGCTTTTAGAAAACAATAATCAGACAAGATATTTTAAAGAGAGGATGAAGAATACTAATCTTGATGACCAAATACAACTAGGTGTAGGGCTAATACAAGGTAGTAAGAAATCCTTCACTTCAAGTTTATGAGCTTAATAAAGAGATGACAGTCTTTAAAATCTAAAACAAACTGAAATAAAGTACAGAAACAAGATACATGAGCAATTCTGATATTGAAGGCAAAAGAAGACTGTAATTCTATTATCCAATAAGAGTCTATAATAGTAGCCAAAAATGTATTCCCGTATTGAACCCTAATCTCTTAAAAAGATAGGCATTTATAGCCTTTACAATTAGTTTTTCTAGATCCTAAAAACTTGGATCTGTATATCTAAATATAGCAAATAAAACTAACTAAATAATGATTAATAATCAAAAGACTAGTTCCTAGGACTCAAACTGTCTTCTTTGTTGATCTTTGACATTTGGTCTTCATCACCTGATATGTCATGGAGGATAAAGACATCTGTCTTCTATAGCTGGAATCTTTCAACAACCATAACCAAAATTTTAGTCGACCCTTCTTTTGGTGCCAAAATCTCCACGAATTTTTGACGCTAATTGTTTTTTGATTTGGTGGTTAATCATTTGATGCTCCTATAACCCTTTAATTACTCCATAATTGCTTCACTCTAGCTTAACTTTCCAAAATTTTCTTTCTGTACTTTCACCAACTAATTCACCTTACGACCCGCTAGTTAGCTGGTGAAAGTTCTTCTTTTCACCAACTAACTGGTTATAATTTTACCCTTCGCATTGGTGAAAGATCTATCTTTGGCCAAAAAGAAACCTTTTATATCCAAAACTATTGTTTTATAAAAAAAACTCATTTTTCCTTTGATTTATCTCCCTACAAATTCACAGCAACTTGGGCCAATACCTGTAGATCTAGATGTGTATTAACCTTCTCCTTCAGTTTCTTGATCTTCCTCTTGAGGTGTTTTGATAACCACCACAAATTGTTATAATCCTTGGTGATTTTATTCTTTCTCTTTTTGTCTTTGACACTCTCACAAGCCAACTTCTCAAAAGCTACATTTGTCTTTGCAAAGTTTTCTGATAAGGCTTTGTATCTTGCCTTAATCACTCTTTCCAAAACCTCTCGTTGTTTTATCACCTCTTTCAGTTCTTTAATTTTTTGTGATTTCTTTGACTTCTTACTTTTTGAAGTTTCACCTTCATCTATGGGAGTAAAAGTTTCACAGTCCTGTGCAATTTCCATGGAGTGCTCTGAAGTTTTAATGACTGGACTTTCATCTTCCTATTATGGCTCTGTTTCTGAGTCTGTGTATGGTAAATTGAGAATATTTATCTTTTTCATTGTTGACTGCTCTGAGTTGGTTACAAAATCTAATATTTTCTTTGCTCTCCCAGACTTTATGCTAGAAATTCTGTCCTCTGGTGGTCCTGGAAGAGCTCTCCTCCTCCTTGAGCTGCTTTGAGGAGTCAACTGCCTTTTTCTAGTTTTCTTTTGCTCATTCATAGGTTGATTTTGGGTCTCAAAACCTTCCCAGAAAAGAAAATGTTTCCAAGTCCTTCCTCTTTGTTTCAGTTCCTCTAGAATTATCAGTTTGATCAAGACAAAATGATAAAGGGCATTTTTTATGCTTAGAGGTTCGGCTCTGATCTTCTTACACACTTTGGTTAGGCTTTTGTGAAGGAAGAAAGGAAAATTCAGGAGGGTCTTCCCTGTGAAATGATCTAACATTCTGAAATGATATAGCATTAGTTTGTCATACCTGCCTTCTGAGGTGAAATAGAGATGAATGCCTTTAAACAGGTCTTGTCATTCCTCTTCCAGGTGAGAAACTGGCATGCTTTTCTTCCAAGTGATATCTCTGAATTCTGCCTTGAGGTATACCCTGAAATTCAAATTCTTGGTTGTTGTTATCTTAAACCATCTTTGGCCTATTCTGGGTAAGCCGGTTGCAGTGGCAATGGCAGCTTCATCTACTATCATCTCTAAAGACCCAGCGCTGGCTCTCTTTCCATCATACAATTTAGCAAACACTTCAGTTGTCGTTTGGTGGCAACCACTTTGCAACCTTTCCACGTAACTCATGCAACCTGCGTCTAAGAAATGCTTTTGCACATCTGGATGTGACTGTAAAAATGACAGGCTATCCAATTCTTTCCTCAGTAGCAAACCACTTTGTTTCCTTGCCATCTGTGACTCGAACCTCAGACAATTGGTAGACAATTGTCACAGTAATTTCCTGATTGAGCCAAGGTTTGGCACTGGTGAAAGCTCTCGGTGTTGCCAATTCAAACATGGAACCATACCATATTACCTGTGAATAGTGCATGTTCAAAATATGAAGTGTTGATTTGATGTCACCAGGTGAGTGGTACTGCTCCTTTACATGTGATGATGAATGTGAATTCGTCATCTCCAATGCTATCATTGCTAAAGCATGCAATCACAAGCATGATCCACCATAATATTCGATTAAAAAGTGCATAAGGGTATCCTCATCAT
The DNA here is from genome assembly GCA_000966675.3 of Picea glauca. Taxonomy (NCBI): domain Eukaryota; kingdom Viridiplantae; phylum Streptophyta; class Pinopsida; order Pinales; family Pinaceae; genus Picea; species Picea glauca. The sequence goes on along the minus strand of JZKD02S0801959.1, from coordinate 5,474 downwards.
CACTTGCTTTGACTAGCAACTTGTAATGATTATGTGACGTGTGTCGAGTGTGTCTCTTTTTGATTTCTAGAATCATGGAAGAAAACCTCGTGTTTATCACTTTCACCAGCTAGCCTGTCTGCGGAAGAGTACACTTTAACTATTGAAAGCTGCTGCTTTCACCAACTAACATCAACCTTGCAACATGCGTTAGCTGGTGAAAATATTTTTCACGCAATTTTAAAAAACAACCTTTGAGGATCAACTTATTTCTAGGACATGAATTTAAAAACCTAATTTCTAACACTATAAGAATCAAAATAATGAATAGAGAATCTTATGTATGACCATGCTATCACCTACAAAATGAAACCAAGTGACTGATTCATTTTGGGAGCTAACACAACCTAGGTGAGGTTGGTGGCCACACTCTCTCCTTTGGCCATCCTAGCACTATGGAGCTTGTCTCGGAGAGCCATTTTTTGGTTCTGGTTCTTTGCCTCATACAAACTTTTCAATGCATCACACATCTCTTTCGCTATATTATTCTCAGCCAAGTGTGGAATAATGTGGTTTTTGACCTCTTCCAATATGATTCTTTGAGTCTTGGCTTCCTTCAGCTCATGAACATCAAGAGCTATGGGATTTGATGGAGGTACAAGGACGATGGTGTTTGCAAATCACCATAATTTATTCTCCTTGAGAACACTAGTGATTCCAACCTTCCACTGCAGGTAGTTGGAGATCCCCTCCAACCTATCTTCAAGCATGATGCTGGAATTCATCTCTATTCACACGCCAAAGAACCCCTTCTCCCTCCTTCAAGCATATACCCCAATAAATCACTTGTTGTCCCACATGCCCGAACTTCCCAATGAACTACAGATCGCTAGCTCTAATCACATGTAAATATATATATATATATATATATATATATATATATATATATTAGTCCCATACTTAGTTAATACCATATTTTAGCCTCCTATAGTAGTACAACAGTATAGAAATATAACATCATGCAACTTTTGGACTATGAGTTGAAACAAAAATAACTAAGTGAAGTGTTGGCTCTGTGCACTCTTTGCACTTCGTCCCTCCTCTTGATATTTTACACTGTTGTGAGTGTAGACACACTCCTTGCGCTCACTCTGTGAAAAATTATGTTATCTCTCCTGAGCTTCTAAACCTGTAAGCGGTTCGGCCTCCACACACCTTGCGCTAGCAATAGGCACTCTTTGCACTCAGATTTCAAAAGATAAACAATTGAAACTTATATTTCAATTCAAGGACTCATTCAATCAAATCATTTAGATACACACACACAAACACATAACATTTACCCAATTACTCAAAGACAAACAGATTCACAATCACATAAATGTGTGAGTGGTCCTTCTTTCTATATTTCATCAACAATAGTTTACAAAGGGATTCAACAATCTTCAACAACAAAATAACAACAACATTCAGCAACAAAATAACAACAAATTTCAGTAGCCTCTTCTGGGCATAGATTACACTTAATTATACATGAAGGGGGTTCTTGAGCCTTCCCTCTAGACTATCCTAGTGATTTCTTATCACAATTAAAAGCATCCAACCACTAGGCTTTATTACAATAAATGAACAATTACAATTCAGATATGAGTCGCCGCTCAAATTCTGTAAAATCATGCAGACATTAAATATATTTACAATCTCCTGGAGCATATACAAAGGATTTAGCATGAAGATCTCATGGGATATTTAATTACAAGGTCTTCAAAATTAAATTGACGCTCCCTCCTTGGAATCCAAACCAGTTATAATGCACTGAGCTAAATGTTGCATCATCTTCCACCCTTCCTTATTAAATGATGATGGTGATGCTCCTGCATCATACTCTAGACAAAATATTCATGGAATCCTATCAATGAGATCCTCAACTCATTTTTCATGCTTATGGATGTCTACCTCAGTTATCCAACTGGCATCTTCTGCTGGATGATTCTTCCATTTAACCAAATATTCATAGTAAACCTTTCTCTTAGTTCTCTTAGCAATTCTTTGATTTAAAATCTTTTCTATCCGAGGATTCTCTGCTATGGGAATATTTCGCTTCCACTTAATCTCCCCTTGGTCATCTATCTCTTCTTTGTCATCTATTTTGTAAGGGTATAAGTCAACTACATTAAATATTGGTGAAATTCCAATATCCTCTGGCAGTTCTATCTCATACGCATTTGCAACAAATTTTCTGAGGATTTTACAAGGCCATATCTATAGGGAAACCGGCCACTTCTATAATGCACATAGATGGAAGTGGTTGGTTTATGTATATGTGCATATAAGTAAGTCGACCACTTATGTATATGCACATATACAGAAGTGGGGACAACTTTCATACATGCACATATACAGAAGCTGACTACTTCCGTAAATGCGCATATATGAAACCCAACCACTTATGTATATTTTCATTTACGAAAGGGATTTTGTATATGCGCATAGACACAAGTCGACCACTTCTGTATATGCGCATAGACAGAAGTCGACCACTTCTGTATATGAACATATATAGAAGTTGTCCACTTCCGTATATGTGCATATGCGGAAGTCAACCACTTCCATAAATGCACATATACGAAATCCACCTTTTGTATATGCACATATACGGAAGTGGCTAGCTTTTGTATATGTGCACTTACAAAAGTGGTTGGCTTCCATATATGTGCATATACAAAATTCGGTCAGCTTTCGTATATGTGCATATATGGAAGTTGATAACTTCTCTATATGTTCGCATGTATGGAAGTGGGCAGCTTTCGTTTATGTGCATATATGGAAGCTGACCACTTCCATATATGCACATATATGTAAGTAGACTACTTTTATATATGTGCATATATGGACACTGGCCACTTATGTATATGTGCATATACGGAAGCCACCTTCTGTATATGCACATATATGAAAGTGGCCAACTTCCATATATGTGCATATACAAAAGTGGTCAGCTTCTGTATATGTGCATTTACGAAAGTGGTCGGATTTTGTATATGGGCATATACAAAATTTGGTTGGCTTCTGTATATATACACTAGGTATATATGTCAATATATATACCGGTATATATATCGACATATATTAGGTATATGTGTCGGTATATATAGTTAGTATATATACCGGTATGTATATATACTAAGTATATATACTAGTATATATGTTATATATACTTAGTATTACACCAGTATATATACTTAGTATATATGAGTATATATACTAGGTATATATGTCGATATATATACAAGTATATATACCGACATATATACTTGTATATATATTGACATATATACCTATGTATATATACTAAGTATATATATAGATATATATACTAAGTATATATATAGATATATATACTAAGTATATATACTGACATATATACTAAGTATATATACTGGTATATATACTAGTATATATCGACATATACGGAAGTCGACCAATGCATATACCAGTATACACGTATATATACCAGTGCATATACATAATCCGACCAACTTCTGTATATGCGCATATACAAAAGTTGACGACCTCAGTAAATGTGCATTTACGGAATCTGACCACTTTCATATACGCGCATATATGGAAGGTGGCTTTCGTATATGCACATATACGAAAGTGGCCAACTTATGTATATGTGCATATATGGAAGTGGTCGACTTTTGTACATCTTCATATTCAGAAGTCGACCACTTCCGTATATGCGCATTTAGATAAGTGGTCGACATTCGTATATGCACATTTATGGAAGTCACATATACAGAAGTCAACCACTTTTGTATATGCACATTTACTAAATCCACCTTTCTTATATGCACATTGGAATGTGCATGCATTATAAGAATGCATGTCGGTCAACATTATAACAAGTGGTTGATGTCATCACGTCCTCTGGCCTTGTACGGAACTATGCATATAGTTGACATGCGAACCAACCACGGCGTGGCATATGGACCAACAATAGTGAGAAATGTGAAATAACATGGAACTACATGTTAGCACAGGCATAGGGGCTCCTCTCCACTCAATGGCTATAAGAATCCATGTTCAATTTTCACCAATGTCCAACAAAATATTCTATATTGCGTGAACTTGGTTTAACCTCAAACAAAATGCAAGGGACAACTATCTTCACTAGCCTCTTGCCTGAAAAATGAGGCAATGACATACTAGATATGCACTTTCCTCTAAACTTTATTATTAAAATATAAATGTTATTAGCACCAAGGTTTTATAAACCACATTGATTATTCTCTTTAAATTTTACAAAGAGAAAAAGGTTCATTGAGAATGAACTGAACGCCAAATGCCAACACACAAATGACACATCACCTGCTGAATTTTTTTGTAGAGATGACTAGCCATAACAAACAACTAAGCTTGTCAAACACACGTCCAAGTGTCAAGATCAACGTCCGGTGGATGGCTAACACCCGAGAGTCAATACATTGATAGAGCCTAAGTATCATGGCAAGTGACAAGTGCATTAAGGAAGCTTGTAGTTTGATGAATTTGAGCTTGAAGATTTGCTCTTTAAAAATTTATTGGGTTTATACCCATGTTTATCCTCTTTTGGTCCCGTTGAGCTTGTTCAATAGCCTACATTTCCATAGTTAAATTCCGTGGAAGAGAATATGTGGGGGGCTTTGCGGCCAAATTATGGTTTGATAACTCGTGTTTCTTCATTGAGGCATGGTAAAATTTTGGAGATGACATCTGCACCCTTAAGATAGTTATCTACAGATGCTAAAGAGATGACCATGGGATGCTTTTAACTAAGCTATTGATAAAGAAATTTTTGCAGATCCAAAATTCTTTTTATTGGAGAACGTTGAGAATATGAGATATTAAAAGGTCTTTTGCAACAATTTGGAGTTGAAAAGGTTCTTAACACCCCATCACAGAGACATGTTTTTTTTGGAGTATAATTATTGTGGGTTGTCTTCATAATGGACATAGTAAAGATGTGTTGACACTGTTTCACCAAATGCTATACTAAGGCAATCAAGCTTATCTTTTCTACTATGTTGTGGGCATGTGCTGGTATTGGAACTCTTCACTCAGGGAATTAAAGTTTCAAGTTTTTAAGTGAGACTTGAATTAGATGCCTGTGTGGGCCATGCCCTTGTTGACATGTATGCTAACCATGGGAGCATAAAGGATGCACTCAACATTCAAGGGCATTTAATAGTCAACTTCATATTTCAAGGCATAAAGGTATCTATATAATTTCAGAGATCAATGAAAAGAAGTAGACCATTTGGAAAGTCAAATATATATCTCATATTTCCAGGCACACAATCAACCTTATCTAAATCAAATCAAGCATTTCCATATTTTTTGAGATGAATCATAGATGTCATTTATTTTTAGGAGTGATAGACTTGATTCCAAATAGCTTGCAACAACTTTCTCATTGTAAGGTGCTATAAAAATTTATCTTGAGAGATATT
>JZKD02S0801925.1:241828-253248 GCA_000966675.3 Picea glauca | reverse complement strand
TAAAACCATGGTTTGTAAACCTTGGACAACATGCATTGTAGGATCATGTTCATTGGATGGGTTGAATGGTATATATAAATACTAATTTCCAAGGGAACTTTCTATTGTTAACTTACCATGCCTATTCACTTTTTACTTCTAGTTATTTTATGTGTTACATGTAATATAGGTGCTATAATAGTTTAATGGAATAATTGATTTATAGCTGCTACTTTTATTATTAAGATTGGTTTGTTTCCATCCCTTCTAGTACTATGTTTTTAATTTTTTGCATGTTATAATCCTATTCCCATTACTAAACATTGATTGCTAATGCCCCTTCTCTCGTCTATTGGTAACAATGTTGTTAGTATGGTTGATGTAATAGATGGGACATGAGGTATTAGTTTTTTATAATTGTTACATGTATTTATTAACATAACCATAGGTAACTTAATAATTTTTGTAACGATGAGGTAATGCATGTACAAACACAAAGAGTTTTGTGTATGTGTGTACCCCTATATCTATTACATTGTGATGCATGTAATCACATAATGTTTAAAGGTGTGTGTATAGAAGATATGTGCCAAACACCATGACCCATGCTATTTTTGTTTGGTTACATAATGCTTGCATGGGTATAGAGGTTCAAATGTGTTCTTATGAATTTGGTAGACATGGATGATTTTAAACATGGAAATTTATATTAAAATGTAGAAATATGAGCTAATCTTACTAGTCCTTAATATGCAAAATGTAAAAAATTTGGTGAAAGTTTTGTAAAAATATTCAAATTTCTTAGGATTTTATATACTTTCTATAAAATTTTGACGATTTTTAAGGAAAAATAATTTTATTCTATGGAATTTGGGCGAATCATTTTTAGAACAAATGGAAATTGGCTAATATTTTTTGGGGGAAATCCATGGAAAATTAGCCCATTTGTAAAATATAGCCCCTAAAATTATCTATGTTGGTAGAATTAAGGAATGTCAGTGACTCTCGTCCCCCTAAAAGGTAAAACTCCTAAATTTTCTTAAATTTGATTGTCACAATTGTCATTGTAGGATGCATATTTGATTTTCAATTTTTCATTTGATTACTGTTATAATATTTGAATTTAATTTAATCCTATTTTCATTTAATAGTTTTTCTGGAATGAAAATTTAATCTAGTTATCAATTTTTTAATTTTCATTATTGCGTAGAATTTGGATTTAAACTAATCATTGAATTTAAATATAATATAGATTGTATAAATTTTAATAAGTTAGCATAGATTTTTTTTTCTTAACTTTCTTATTATCATAAATTTTAAATTTGATTGCCATTGTAGGATTTCATGACATCAATGTGATAATATTAGCATTAGTAAAACTTGTTGATATTGTAGCTCATTTGCATAAAATACATGTGCACACTATTTGTGTTGTGGAAGACAATTTTTGAAGGTATATTTTGTATCAATTTGAGTGAAAGGTTCATGCATCCTAGGTGTCATCCCAAGGGATCAATATATTTATAGATCAAACAATGACCAAGTAATAAGGAGACTGTTCCTTAGTTGATAATATGGTATGGAGTGTAAGTTTTAAACCTGTGAAGTAAAGAAATGCATATAGATTCTTAAACAAAATATAATTTAATCAATGGCTCATTCATGTAGTACACAGAGATTTATACCGGAAACCCTCAATCAGGAAAACCTTTCTTATATTCATTATATCGAATTTCACGATTCACCATAAAATATATACAATGTTTTTAGGTATTCCGTAGAAACCCAAACCCTAATCCCTTAATACGGGATTAATTTAGTAAACCTCTAAAAATAGCAAAATCTGCTAAAAATAGCAAAAACCACCCCAAAAAAAATTTCGGGGTGTTGCCTCGAACCCTGTCAGCCCTGGGCTACCGCCTGGTGCCGAACGCTACACGTAACCAGGGGGGGAATACCTACCCCCCCTAGGACCCCCCTAGGAAAGTGCCCGACACACACAACACAAACAAAGCATTACTTTAAAAAGCCATGTTATATTAGGTGCAAGGTTGGTCTGCACAATAGTCTCCAAATAAGGGTTTTAAAAAGCCATGTTATAATGGAACTTGCAAATTTTTTATCGAAAGATAAATTTGTGGTGATTCAAAAGGTGTGGTAAAGAGAAAATAGATGATAAATATAAGTAAATATTATCTTTAGATAACATGAAAATAGGTGGTGGAAAGTATTCTACATCTACTAAACCTCTAGAGAACTCAATGTCCATGACTCCTCAAGAATATCAATACTTAGAAAACTCGAAATCCCAATTGAGGAAGAAATTTAATGGCATGGGTGATAATTTGTTGAAAATATTTATTTGGAACATTTGCAAGAAATAATTAAATGGGGAATTGGAGATAAAATGGAAAATTTAATGGATCAAAAGATAAAAGTGGATGGGTCAAAGATGGAAGTCGAAGAAAAAATGGAAAAGTTGATGCATCAAAAGATGGAATGATTATAAAATTTCATGGAAGACATTCTCTTACATACCCTAGATGAGAGGTCTCCTAAAATTGATATTGTGACCCAAGGAAATCATGAAAAAAAGGATAATGAAACTGTTGAACCCTAGGCACAAATTGGAAATATTTTAACTCATTTGGAGAATGCAAATATTCAGTCCTAGAATAATGATCATTCATCAGTCCAAGATCAACATCATCAAGGGTTAAAATATAGACCATGGAATGACTTAGTTCTTGAGAATCATATTAGGATTTTTTATGGTAAATATCCTATAGCATGGTGTAACGTCCCCGATATAATCCCTATATTAATTAATTCTTAATGTAGATACAATGTGTGGCTATGGCCAAGCAATTCAATATGCGAATTGTATTTCTAAATTTTAATAAATAAAATGTGATGCCAGCTGCTATGGGATATGGAAAAATATGGGGGATGAATTAATCCACAAGAGAGGGGAGGGTATACGAGAATGTCTAAGAGGGATCCAAGGGGGAATTACCCATGTCTAATAATTCAACCCACTTCCTAAAATCAATATTTGTATATGAACCTTCTAATTTCTAATTGAGTGTCCCCAAAAACAATCATTGAATACATGTAAGAGGGTGGGTGGGAGAAGTCACATCCCATAGTTGTTGGAATGAAGGGGGTCGAGTATAATTAGTTTGGGGAAGAGTGTAAGTCAATAAAGTAATCCAAAGAGAGGAGATTTGTATGAGTAATTACAACAATTTTATCCAGTCATTGTTTTTTCATAAACACAAAGAAGAGAGAAGAACATAAGAGTTTGGAGATAGATTAACCATGGAGGGAGAATTATAGAGCGATTTTGGAGTAGAATACTGAAGAGCTCAATTTTCAGGGATGAAGAGTGAAATATTGTGTGAGTTTCACTAAAACAACAATTGATTTTTGTTGTTTTTCCTAGTAGTTTTCTTAACAGTGAGCTCCCTTAAGTTTCCCAGTAGAGAGATTCCTAGTTACCTATGTCAGAGAAACCCTTATACATGAATGGGATTCTCGATGGATTGAGAGAAGTGAAGGGTACCACATTCCGTAGGTTGGTCAAGTCGAGAGGAAGAGAGCTAGTGAAAAATTGGGATAGTTTTAGGATAATACCAGTGGGTTGTGTGATTTCGGAGCTATGAGTGGATAATGAGAGAACACCCTATTTTATGGATTTCTAGCCCGATCTTGAGGGTGAATTGATGTTGATATCCAGAACAAAAATTCTACAGTTGGGTGGAACGTCGATCCCAAGAAGCGAGTTGCACAACTGTTTTTGAAAGATAAGTGTTTTATCTTGTTTTTGTGTTGTGTTATGAGTTTATTTGGTGTGCATTAAATTTATATTTGATAATAATTTATATGTTGTTGTGTTGATTTATTTAAACTGCATTCATGTCATTTTTCTCATGTTGTAGATGCATGTAAGTAATGGTATCAAATAATAGTTAAATTTGTGTGTAATTCGTAGCTGGTAAGCTATAGGAATTAGTTAGCAGAAAATAAATGTTTTTATCTGTTTTCCGCATAGTAACAATCCTTAGTTTAATTGGGGTTCATTACATATTGGCATCATAGAATTAGTTTCAACATGGGACCCATATGGGCCAAGAACCAATGCGATTTTCGTAAAAAATCAATGTTACGGATTTGGTTTGTGACAAATTTGGAGAAAATGATGAATTTTGGAGTGAAATCCCCAAATTTATAAACAATTTAGTATGAAATTTCCTCAGGATCCTCTCAGTGGTGATCAATGGAGTCAATATGCAGAGTTGAAGAGTTACAATTTGACTTGGAAGGTCAAATTTCATGTTTTAATGGTTGTTGTAGAGTTGGGTGAAGTTTGATGAATCGACGACCAATATCATAGCTAATTTCAAGATAAACAACCTAGATTAATCGTGAGTAGATTTAAAAGCTTATAAGATTTGGGGATTTTGGCGAGGTCTAGCAGATCGACGACTAAGATTCATTTTCGACAGTTGGAAAAATGAGACAGATCGATGACCTGTATCCATTTTCGGTCGTTTGGAATTTGGAGAAGATCAAAGGTTAAGATCATTTTTAATGGTAGATTGAAAGTCCAAATTCATTTGGGATTTGGTTGAAAATTTCTAAGTGTTGGATTTTTCCAAGAGAATTCATCGATGGCTGATGGTTAGGTTGGCCCAATTGGTGAAGTATTTCAGTCACCAACTGAAATTGCCGATGGATGATGGTCGTATCGGAAAATTTGGTGAGGTGTTTTGTTCAACAATAAAAATATCTGAAAAATGATGGTTGGGTCATCCATTTTAGCAAGGTGTTCACTTAGCAAGAGGAATCATCGATCTTCGACGACTGATGATCGAGTCGACCAATTCAACGAGGTTTTTGGGTTGTCCAAGGGAAACTACTGATCAATGATGAAGGTAAGAGGAGGATGACGTGTCATTCCACGTTAGCCAAGTTGAAACCTTATGATTATGTGTCATGCCATGTCAACATCCATGTGTTAGGCCACATCAGTAGTTACCACATCGACCTAATTTCCACATCATTCAGAAATGGCCGATGGTCGATGATCGGTTTGACGATATTAGCGAAGTGTTTTTGTATGCCAACAAGAAATGGTCGATGGTTGGGTTGACTGATTTAGCGATGTATTGCAAGTCAGTTTCCAAAAGAAATGATTGATGGCCAATGGTTAGGTTGACAATTTTGGCAATGTTGCATGGGCCCTAAGGGAATTGTCGATCCCGATAGAGTTCATATAAATGGACAAAATTTCCCCTTATTTTGAGATCAACGACTTAGATTAGAAGGTTTTTATAATAGTAAAACAAGCAATTTTCTATGAAAAATTCAAAATTTGAAGGTCTTGAACTTGTGGGGCGATTTTGAGGCCCTAAACGACGTTTTTAAGAAGTCAATTTTTGTGAGAATAAATAAATTGGAGAGATATTTCCAACAAGCTACTCCAGGAACAAAACAAATATCGTATGAGAAAGTTATAGTTGAAATACTTAAGGTAAAATTTTCCCACTAGTTTACTTCTAGAGGGCATAACTCCTTGTTCATAAGTGTGATTGAGGCACAAAAGTAGTCGCTGGAAATATTATGAACCATATGATACATACATGAGATCATATTTGGGATCCGTGTATGTAAAAATGCACAGAAAGATAAAGAAGACACATGTAGCATATAATTATAAAATGAGAAAAATAGTCTAAACTTGTTTGAACCATAACTGTTAGCTCAAAGCTTGGATTTGAGAAAAAAACTAGTCATTGAAAAGTTCCATAGGAGGAGTAGACATTTTTTTTCCCATAATTTTTAATTGGGCACTAAAATTTTAGCATGAAGTATCAAAGTAAATTCTACTGTAGTAAGTGAGTAGAAATTGCAGCTTGTGAATGTTGTAAATTTTTGCTCAAAACTCATAATGAGGCATGAGTACAACTATTAGAGAGTTGTTTTAGAAAGGAATGTGTCTTGGGAATAAAAATTTGACTTGGTGTATTGTGTTCTTCATAAATTGATGTGAATAATAACCTGTATTCTAATTAATGAAATGTTTTATAGTATGCATGTGCTAACAATAATTATTGCATGCACATTTCTTGCAGAATTAGAGGTACAGGAAAAAAACATTAGTTATTATATGAGAACTGGAGTTATGGAAGATGATCAAAGATGTTATAGCCATGAGGAGAAGATCATATTTTTACATGTCAGCATGGGAAATCTTGAGACAGAGTCTAATGGGAGAAGAGGCAGGCATGAGCCTCTAACTATGAGAAGCCTGCATAGAGAAGTGCAGAGCTATAAGAAATATAATGAATGGATTATGAAGGCTCGAGAAGAGATACTTTAAACTCTAAATATTTTTCATAGGAAAGTTAACAAAGACTCTGGCACTAATAAAGAAACTAGTTCTAGACAAGTGATAACATTTAGATCCCAAAGCACAAAGGATGATCAAAAGAATGACAGGCACTCAAGAAGCATGAATAGGCACCATCATTCTTCAAGGAAATCCACTAGAAGACATCATGCAAATTCATGGTAAGGGAGAATCCTAAGCATGGTGTTGCAAGTTTTAAGAGAGCATAAATTGTATGGAAAGATAAGTAAGTGCATATTTTATTAGAAGAAGATTCACTACTTGGGGAATATAATTTCAGTAGAAGGGATAACAATTGATCCTGAGAAGATATAGGTCATTATAGGATGGTTAGAACCATGAAAAGTTATAGATTTCAGATCATTCATGGGTCTTTTTGGTTATTACTGAATATTCATAAAAGGATTCTCAAATATTGCAAGCCCAATCATTTCTTTGCAAAAGAAAGGAGTGAAAATTGAATGGAATACCAAGTGTGAAGAGAGATTTTAGAAACTAAAAAACATCTTGTCAAGTGTGCCAATCTCGAAGATTGAAGATCTAGATGAATATTTTCTAGTGTACACATAGGAATGCAAGGAAGGGTTTGATGGAGTTGCTGTAACCTAGGTCTGCACCCGTGTCCTTTCCCTCCTTTACCCTATACATCCATCAAGTCTGATTTTTTTTGTGTGTGTTTGCTAAGTTTAATATCCATGATTTAATGACTCAGTGTCAATGGCCCCTACCCATCTTTACTTACTTTTCATTGTTGTCTTTCTTTCTTGAAAGGTGATTACATGTTCTAGTTTGAATTTGAAACATATGCCATCATGTTTACCATTGATTGAGCATGCAACAGGTTGACCAAGTCTTTTATATGCAAAAAAAGAAATACACATCAATCCAGAGAAGCGGATTTCAGGCTTAGGTTATAAGCAATGAACATATTAAATTTTTTGACGTTTGAGACCCGATAGTCAATTCAGATCAACGAATATTGTGCATTTGGAGCTTCAAAATAACGAGGGGTTTAAACCACAAAGTAGTATTTAGTATTACTCCATGACTTTGGCGTTTATGCATCTAAGCGTGTTATTTTGTCAATCCTAAAAATTGTCAAAGTGCCGGAGCCCCGAAGTGTCAGAGTGGATCCTCATTGCCACGTCACTTCGCGAGTTCGATCATCTGGGAGATTTTGATCCAAAAAAAACATAGAGCCCTGAAGCCCCGAAGTGTCGGAGCCTCTAAGTGTCAAAGTCTTTTTTAGCTGACGTGTCATATGCCACGTGTCAATTTATTTTAGATGACACATGGCACTCATTTCTGGTACTTTGGCTACATGATCTGTGTTATTTCAGGTGACACATGTCACTCTCATTTTTATGACATGTCATCAATTGTGACAACAAGATACCATGTCACTCCATAAGATGGTCACTCCGGGATAATTTAATTAAGAGCAAACATAGTTCCGTGGAGCCCTGAATTACTGAAGTGTCATATCCCCTTTCTCATAAATTCTTTTTCAGCTGACGTCATATGCCACCTATCGATTGATTTCAGATGACAGTTGGCACTCATTTTAGGCCGCCATGTCACTTTGGGAGATGGTCACTCCGGGATATTTTCATCCTAAGAAAACATGGTTCTCTGAATTGTCAAAGCTCCAAAGTGTCGGAGTGTCGAAGGGACAAAGCACCCGAAGTCCTGAAATATTAAAATAATTAAAGTCTTAATATCTGGTGGATTTTCTTAGTGATAAACATTGGTTAATGACTTCACGATTTCAATCATTCAGGAGATAGTTATAACGTCAAATTGCCAAAGTGGCTTATCCTCATTGATCGTCTTCATTAAAGTATTATTTAAATAGAGGAAGACAAGAAGAAAGGGTCGGTTACAGTCAAGAAATAAAATCTTGATGACAGTCAACATGTGTATAAACTGAAGCTGCAGGTCTAGTCCTTGCAACACCATAATCAGGAATTGGAGAAACTGTACTCTAGGTTGCAGAAGAAATATCAAATACTCTAGAAGAAGTACCAAAATACTTGCTACTTTGTAAAGGAGTTAATTTGAGGAAGTTGCCAACACACCCAATTATTTCCCACTGGCCTCCAATAGTGCACATGTACACCTGTACTCAACTCATAATCCAGTTCTATCAGTCATATTAGTTCTTTCAAATACTCAGTTCGATTAAGCATATGCATCAGTTTGGTTTATGATTAGAAACAATTTTATCTATTTAAGTTCAAGACTCTTTTAAATTAAGGCATCATAAGTGGTAATTTGTGTGTGATATGAACCACTTCTTTTTTATTAAGTCAAGCTAGAAGTATACCTTAATATACTCCAACAATGTTTTTAGCTAAGTTAATAAGTTGTTTTACAACTAGTAGTGTAGAGTTAAGCCTCAGTCACAGATGGACGAGAGCCTCTGCAACTTTGATAAATATGCAGTTTTTGTATGTCTTGAGGGTTCAGTTTTTGGGAAAAGAATATCAATACATCAACTGGTTGAACCTATTCTATGCATGGATTAAATCTCTCTACCTGGCGAATATACTTTTGATGACGAAGTTTTTGTCCAAACATTCATGTTTTTTTTTTTTTTTATCTTATCTTGAATGCAGTTTTTGATCTGTGCGAAGTACATTTCATTTCCTCTAGCTATTGTATAACTTATCTTTACTAATATGCAAGTTGTAAAATATCTAACACTTTGGTGAAGATTTTTTTTTATTGCAACCTATGGGAGAAATTGTGTTTTTGATACATGTTTAATGTCTTTAAATGATATTTTAAGTATTAAAATTATTGCAATAGATTATTCATCGAGTGGTTTGTTGTTTCCCTTTGTTTTCATCTCTATTATTTCACTTGTATGTCATTTGTGTGCCACCAACCAAGGATGAACCTCATCCATATAATTTTTCCAACCCCACCATGCTCTTGTCTTGGTAAAACTAACCCTCTAACTGACCAACAAAATAAAAAACCAACCATTCTAAGATTGAGGTGGCCTAGATATTCCCTTTAGCAGTCGGGTCTAGAATTTAGGACCAACAAGAGTCCTCACACAAAAAGATCATGTGGTATTCTATGAGTCCAGGAAATCAAAGAGAATGGAAGGAATTTTGCTACCCATAATCTAGAATTAGAAGCCATTATTCATGCATTAAAAATGTATCCAGACTACTAAATGTTAATTTCAAGTTTTTAAATTAGATTTAATAGATTTGATTTATGTTTTTAAATTAAATTGAAATTTATTTAGGTGATATCAACATTGATGATGAAATGTTAGAAAATATTGATATTGACAAATTTGGGGACAAAAAACTTGACCATGTTATACGATATCGTGTTGATTCTATTTATGATAAATTTTTCAAAATTGAATTAGTAGCAACACAGGATCAAATTTGGAGAGGTATGATTAGGTCAAAAAAGTTAAAATAAGCTATATCATTATTGGGTATTCAAAAATCGACAAAATCTAGAAAGGTGAAATATAATTTCTTTGAAAATATAATAGGTGCATTAAAATCTCTTGTAAAATATAGAAAAAAAGATGTTAGTGATGCACGTAGAATAATACAAAAAAAAGTTATTTCATCTAGCAATATAAAAGGTTGTTTGACATAACAGAGGGAAAAAGCGATGGGAACCTCAAGAAAATCATTATACAAACATATAAAACTGAAATTGAAAATAGATGTAAATGATGAACTTGCTTTTTGTATAGTTATTTGTAGACACCCCTATAAATATAAACTTGCAGAAAATATTAAATCTATGGCCCATCAATATTGGTTGGAAAATTCTCGTGTTTCAAAAAATGCAAGGGATGTGTTGTGATGAAGAATAACATGAGATCAATATACATACCATGAAAAACAGATATTGGAAATGACACAAATATAATTTTCCAATAAGTTAAAAGAGGAGCACAATGAATTTACTATGTCCATCAATACATTTGTGCAACAAAAACCGTGGTATGTTAAACCCATCACTATTCAAGACACTTGTTCTTGTCATTATCATGTGGAATTTGAATTATATTATGACGCTTTTCTTGATTTTGGTAAAACATTTTGGGCAAGATCACCTCCTCTCACGATCTGTGCCTTTATATCCCAAATTATATGTGAAAGAGAAGGTGGCAAATTATTTTACCAAAAACAATGTGTTGGTCGAAAGAAATGCAATCGTTGTGGAAATGTAGCTTTATTTCACTCCAAATATCCTATTGATATGAATGATCGATGTCCAATATAACAATCGATTGGAAGAGATATGAATATATCAATGTCACTGCTACAAATTCTTCAACTGTTATTTCCAAACGAATTGATTTGCAAGAGGATACGATCTGTGTGATAGGTTTTTTGAAGAAGTTTGAAAACAAAATTTATAAATACACCAAGCATTCACATAGATATTGATGGAAATACCTACAATTCAATCAATCCCATGAATTTTTTCCACCTGGGACAATTTTGTGAGTAGTTGATTTTGCAGAGAATTATACATTCACTACACACAAATAAATATAGAGTGAATATTATCATTCCAATCAAGTATCTATACTTGTCGATGTTATATATAGACATGGTAAACATAGTGTTAATAACATAGAAAACACAAATGATAATCGACATGTCATTAAAGAATATCACTTTAATATAAGTGATGATCGTACACATGATACTCATTATGTACAAAATTGTTTTGATAAAATTTATGATTCATTGATATCCAATGGGATTAAATATGATCAACATTTGATATGGTCATATGGATTTGAAGGTCAATTCAAATTTTCATGATCATTCTTTTGGTTTTGTCGTCTTCATAAGAAATCAAACATTAAACATTGTTAGAATTTCTTTGAGACTGGTCATGGGAAAGGAGAGCATGTGTAACATCCCGCTCTGGCACACTTACCTAACTTATTCTTTGAGGAAACTTGCTCGCAAGTGATCTGGATTTATATGATAAAACTTTTCTTTCATTATGATGCATTGAGTTATAT
>JZKD02S0801925.1:207844-219538 GCA_000966675.3 Picea glauca | reverse complement strand
TGGCAGGCCCCTTTTCATAGGTGAAATTAATCTATTGGTCCCGATGTCCCATCACCGTCTGCTATCTGACATCCCCCGTCACTTATGAACGTCATCCCCCACTTGTTCCACTTGTTCCCGAGTTATGTCCCATCCCATAACTGTTTTCAGTCCCCTACCCCTTTTCACTCATGACCAGCCCCTTATTGTGACTTTTACCTCCAATCCCTAACCGCCACATCACCCGGTCGTATTCTTTCAGTCACTGTCACCTGCCATCTCACCCCCAAGTGGCCCATTGTCCATTTATTACTAGATAACCTATCCATTCTCCAGCCGACCTGTACCATTTTTTAAATAAAAGTACCATTTTCCCCATTTTTGTTTTTCACTCGTCGCACCATAGAAACTCATAGATTTCTCCTCCCTTACATTCCATCACCTTCATCCACAGTCAGTCGACCCCACTAACTTCTTGTTATTTGCAGGTACTGTTGCAGAAGATGGCACCAAAGCCAAGAAAAGCAGAAGGAGAGGAGAATCCTTTTCTCCCGCCTCCTGTTGACCTGGACAACATCCCATTAGTCGACAAAGACAGATTGATCGCAGATACCCAATTCGATTTCGATTTCTCAGACCTCCAATCATGGCTCAGGGAGGTTTTCCTGGACCAGAGCGATGAAATTGGACTCTGGGAGTCCAATTTACCCCTTTACCTTTTTCCCCAGATCCACCACTTTCTCGAATTTGCCCTTAAATGCCAAGCTCATTATATTCCTGAACAGAGGGCCATTGTCTCCTCATCCGGAGACACCCTGTTTTTCATCACGCCCGAAGACATAGACCAAATGATGCAAATTCCCCGTGCTGATTATACTTCTCTTTTCAACCTAGAAATCCTTACAGAGTTGTATCAGAAGATGACTTTCCCCTAGAGAGCTCAAATATTCGAGTTGTTCCTTCCCACCTCCGTTCAATTCCCTTCCACAAATCCCCCTTACCCATCGTCCATGTTCTCCACCAAAGGAAACCAAGTCATCTCCTCCCTTTGTGCTCTGTTAGGGTATTATTCTGACCAGTGGGTAGATGAGCCCATTCTGGGTTTTCTATCCATTTTCTCCACTGATGAAAAGCCCACCACATAGTTTGATTTCAGCACCTTCTTGGCCGACAATATTCACGAACAGTCTGTGAATTTTGGTACGGAAGGCATGTTCAGATACTCGTCTATATTGGCCTACATGTTTGTGTTCTATCAAGCGGATAAGTTCCGTTTTTCCATGCAGAAAATGGACGCACATGGAAGGCCTCAGCCAGTCACAGCATGGAACTCTTTGTTGAAGCACAACTCCACAGAATACAACTTCAAAGCATTCATCGATCTGTTCTACCACCCTGTGGTAAGCATGTTGAGCGGCAGGCCTGAGCCTTGAATAAACGATGAAGTCTAGAGAATCTTGCATCTCTCGAATAACACAAAGACCGAGGATTGGTACCTGCATCAAAACCACACCGAGACCAGAGTTTTTGGGTGTGAGTTGGCACCCTACAAGCTGCCCAAATATGTGCCGGTAAGAATCTTTGCTTTAGACTACATAAGGCAAATCATGAATTCAGATTATATTCATTTCGTATATTTGAAGAAAAAACAACAGCTCCGGATCAAGGGGAAAATTGGTCCCTTCATCTGTAACAGTCGTGGCGCCGGAGAAGAATCAGATCAGATGCTGAGAGAAATGAAGTTTTTCTTAAGTTTCCCATGGCACTATGATCCATGCGGGATCATTTCAGAAATGCAGATGAAAAATAAAAACATCCCGTATGTTCATGAGTCCAAGCCCGAGATTGAAAAATTCGCCAATCAGAATGTGTGGGTGCCTGACACCTTGGTTGAAGTGGAACAACATGTTCTCCCGACCACTGTGCCACCAACTTCCATGCCACAGGTCCCTAAGGAAAAAATGCCTCGACAAGAGTCATCTCTGCCTGTCATGAATGTATCGTCTGAAGAGTTCCAATTGCACACTAAGAGGCCCAAGACAACCACAAATCCTGGTCCAACTGGAGAAATAGAAGTCCCGCCTACCACAGTGGTCAAGTCTGTCATTCCACCTTTCGGCTCAAGCCTATATCAGGGCATCACCCCAGCAGTGCCAAAGAAATCCTCAGGCTCCCCCCTGGATACTCAGCCGAGAAAGACTGGGCCCAATTTGAGCATCTTCAAGAAGTACGAGATGATTCATAAAAATAATCAGACCCTTACTAGCAGTACTTACGCTCAATTTAGGAAGCAGATGTTGACTGCGCAGCATAGGCTGTTGTCTGCATTTGATACGGAAAAGGGAAGGATGCACATGGCTTTCCTTCAGGCGCAAGTACCAGACCCCAAGGTGATTACAGATTACAAGAGGGCCACCTTCGAATTCCAGACGAAGGACGTGCACCCAGCAGATCAGATGGATCTGGACAAACAGACAGGGGAAATGGTGTTCCATACGTTGGCACATGCTTCAACTTCTACAGCAAAATCACAGGTAGCATTAAACAATGCTCAGACACAACTCAAGCTGGAGAAGATATCATCCTTCGCAAAAGACAACATAATCAAAACTTTGGAGGAGTTGGTCCTCAAGAGAGGCTATGAACCCTCCAATGTCAAAGCTGCAGAGGAAATGATAAAGAAGAAGAATGCAGACATCACCGCTTTAAGGAAAAAACTGAAACTCCCGCCCACAGAAGACTCATAGGCGAAGGAGATAGCAGAGAAAGAAGGCGAGAAGTATGAAATGCTTAAGATTCTCATGGAGCAGAATGCACAACTCAAAGAAATGGAAGCTGAGATGGAGAGATTATTAAAAGAAAAGGAGCAGATGAAGCCAATGGAAGTCATTCCATTGAGTTCCATTCCGATTTCAGGAGCAAGAACAACAGCAGTAACAACAATCCCATCCACAACACCAGTGACACCACAAGAGGGGACAGCCAACCTCGCCAAATCCATGGAAAAGTTGAACCTGCAAGAGACATAAATCAACAGGCTTAAGAAGGAAGTTGAGAACCTCCAGGAACTCAAAACTTCTTTCCAGACCAGTCTCTCCAAATAAAAGTAGGTTACAGAGCAGCTCCAAAAGCAAACAGTGGCAGGGAAGACTTTGGCTGAGGTCAAAGAGAATGTATGGACAGACATCACAAAGTCCATAAATGAGATATGGCCCATGATCCAAATTATGTTTGAGCAGAATGAGTTGGTCTAGAGGAGCAAACAGGCCATTGATAAAATTAGAGTAGAATTGGGAGATAGACCAACTCAGGAAAATGATATCATCAAATTCCTCAATTCTAAGACCAGAGAATAACTAGAAGAGTTGAAGATAGAAGACAGAACATAGACTATCCTTGAGGTCAAAAGAGTTTTGATCAAAAGAGGATTAATGCTTCAACTGGAAGAAAAGGTTCAGATCATGGAACAAGGAGTACAAAGGTTCTTCAGCAAGATTGAAGCTCTCCAGAAGAAAGGTCTCCCAGGTCTGAAGGTTATTAATGATAAATTGATGACACTCCCAGATTATAAAAAGAGACTATCTGAAGTGTCTAAGGACAGTTCAAAGTTTTCTAGCATACAAGGGAGCATCACCGGCAAAGAATTCTTGGATGCTCTTCAGTTGGACATCAGTATCCAACATGATATTCAATACATATTCCTCACTAAGCCCCCATTCTCCAAGTATACGGAAATGGACGAAGTGTATCGGAGACTGCTCACAGTCACTATGCCTAGTCATCTCAGATGGGAGGAACTCTGCGATCTGCTCGATTAGCAGATGAGCTGTCCAGGTCCAGTCACCTGTCCAGTAAGATGAAGTCATGCAAAGGATTCATCAACTATCTACCGAGAAATTTCGCATGCAATTGCACCAAGTCATCAAGCAGTTTGATTAGTTAAATTAGTTAGGCTAAAAATAGAATTAGCACGTCCTGATCGGTTATGACAAGAACGTTTGTAAATTGAGTGATAAATACTTCACCTTTCGAAGTATTGAGGGTTGTTGATCTTCACACCCTAACGCTATTAGACTGTACCATTTTTATGATATCTGCCATTAATAAAGAGGAGGCACTATTACAGGATTCTTGCGTGTATTCACTGGTGATGTTTATTCTCTAAGTTGAATGTGTTCTTGCTTTGTGATCATATTGTTTTATGAAACTAATCTTTAAGAGTAACGTATGTTGCACGATTTATCTTTGATACCCTGTTCTGGACTCTAAAAGATTTTAATGTTTATCTTCTGATGTTTTCGATTAAGAAATTCTTAACTGCTTCTTAGTTGAATTTATCTTTCTCATCTTTTCTTCTGTCCATCATTTAAGCTATTAAAAGATCCAGTGAGTATATTATCTCGCCTTGTGGAAGTCTTCTTTTCTCGTTTCTGGTTGTATTTCATATTTAATTAAATACAAACCCCATAGCCCAATGGAGGTGTAGACTGTTTCAACCAATTCAAAAACACTTTGACAACAAAACCTACAGATTTCTTTACCTAGCCTAATATCTAAATTGAAAACATAGCTAAATCATATAGAGAGATCCCTCTCTGAAGCTGTAAGGGCTAGATCCCAGCTTTAAAAGTGGTTGGATAAAGTTACCTTTGTAGATTTCTTCTGTTTCAACCTCTAGGAAATTTACCAAGTGCTAACATTCTCCAACTCAACGCATCCTCCACTCTGTTCACGATCCCTTTTATGTAAGTAATCTCAAAATCGCACTCGCTAACCAAATCCGACCAACGCCATTGTCGCGCATTCAAGTCTCCTTGTGTAAAGACATGCTATATTCCATATGGTCCATTTTTAATTCAAATTCCATCCAATAAGGTAGTGTCTCCAAACTCCAAATCGTGTGTCCTGTAGTTCTCCTCATGCCTTTTCAACTTCCTCGAGATGTAAGCGATCACTCGACTGTCTTGCATCAAGAATCTACCTAAGCCTTCCTTGGATGCGTCAATGCATACCAAGAAGTCTACATCCATGTAAGGGACATATAGTATCAGTGTTGTCGTCAACAAATACTTGAGCCTTTGATATGCCTACGCGCATTTCTCGGTCCAAACAAACTTCTTTTTATTCTTTTGCAATTCCGTAATCGGATTTGCTATCTTCGAGAAACCCTCGACGAACCGTCGATAGTATCTCGCTAAACCGATGAAGTTGCGCACTTCTGGGACATTCATCGGCGTAGGAAATTCCAAAATATCCTCGAACTTTGTTGGATCCACGACGATACCTTCGTCGAAGATGACATGCTCTAAGTAGTGAATATTCAATTGATAAAACGAGCATTTATACCATTTTCCATACAAATTGTTCTCTCACAAACATTCTAGTACCAAGCGCAAGTGATCATCATGCTCCTCCAATGTCCAAGAGTAATTCAAAACATCGTCAATGAATACTTGGATGAACTTGTCCAAGTATTCAAGGAACACCTCATTCATGAACTCGTAAATACCTGAGGGGATTTTTTCAGTCCAAAAGGTAAAACAGTAAACTCGTAAAGTCCAAACCTCATCTCAAAGGAGGTCTTAGGGACAATGTCCTCCTTGATCCTTAACTAGTGATACCCTAATCTCAAGTCGATCCTTGAAAACACCGTCACACCCTTCAATTGATCCAACAGATCATCAATCCTTGGCAACGAATACTGATTCTCGATCGTTTCTTTGCTAATTTGATGGTATTCGATGCAGAGTCTCCATGACCCATCCTTCTTTAGTAAGAAAATAATAGGTGCACCCCATGTTGACACACTTGGATGTATAATTCCTAGGTCCAACAACTCCTTTAGTTGCATTCTCAACTCTTTTAACTCTGAGGTTGACATCTGATAAGGCTTTCTTGCTATCGGTTCAGTCCCTGGTTTTAGGTCTATGGTAAATTCCAACTCCCTCTCCTAGGAGATCCCAGGTAACTCCTTAGGGAAGACGTCTGCAAACTCTCTTACCACCAGAAGGTGTTCTATAGATTTCGCTAATCCCTTCTGGTTTAATGCAAGGATCGCATAAATCTTACATCCCTTGTGCATGCTCTTCTGTTGTTGCAAAGAAGAGATGAACCTCAGGGAGACTCTCTAGTTCCGACCTACAATGATGCGTCTTCGTCCCTCATCATCGACCAAGATCAATCGTTTCATATTTCATTTGATTATCACCTCATGCCATTCCAAACAATCCATACCGATCATGATGTCACAATATCCTAAGATCGTGACATACAGGTTGGCCCTGGTGACAAAATCTCCCAGGTTAAGGCTACAGCCCGTAACCTTGCAACCAAAATTTTGTTTGGCTCCAGAAGCCATTTCTACAAAGCTAAATTAGTCCTATTCGAATTCCTTTACCTTAATTCATTTTAGTGCTACACCAAAAATGAAACTCTCGGTAGCACCGAGATCTATCAAAATACTAAGGGTTTGGTCAGCGACGATACCTGACATATCGAGCACAGTTGACTAGTGCTCTACCTGGATTTTATTCACTGCTGCATGAATTTGATGGGCCTTGCCCAAATATCCCACAACAGTGTGTCCTGCTGATCCAGCTACTCTAGTCCTCTCCACTGGGAAGTCATGCTGGTAATGTGTCTCCCCACATTCCAACATACTTTCTTCGATAAAGTAATCCTGGTACTTGAAGTAGAAGCTGAATCCTAACATTAAGGCCAAACATGAACTTGTTTACCTTAATTTTCTTGGTAATTTGGTGTGGAGCATACCGAAGCAGCTCCAAAAATGGGCCTCATACTCGATCGTCGTATGATCGCCCTGTCGCAAGGCACTGAATTCGTTGAGCTGATGCTCAATGAATTCCTCATAAATATACCTCACTCGGAACTGTTCCTTGAACAATTCCCATGACACATCTTCGATGACCATGTTCAAATGTAGCAGGAGCGTCTTCCATCATAGAAGAGTGCTCCCCTTTAGTTGAAATACCGCCAAGAGGACCTTCATGTTGGAGGTAGTCACGAAGTGCAAATAACATATCCATATTCTCCAACCATGCCTCGATGGATGCACCATTTGGGGAACCAAAGAACCTGAGAAATTTTACCTTCTCGAGTTCACGGTGAAAACTAACGTTACTGGGTGGGTGTGCGGTGGACCCTCAGGGGTACAGGTGCCCTGGCCTCATCTCAGAACAAATGGTGAATCAAGGCCTCTAATAATCTTTGGAAGGACCTTGTCAAACCATCATCATCCCTTACAACAATCGAATCTATCCCAAGGGCTTGTTCTTCCCCCTTGGGGTTTAGACTCCGAGGACGCGGGCACTTTCAGAGGCATCGCACCTCCTTCTATGACACCACACTGCGAACCTCTGAGGAGTCCTCTAATCGATATCACCACATGGACACATTAAAGTTTTTAATTAGTGCTAGGTTATTACTCAAGGTTTTACTGCAATGGAAAGCATGGCGATCCACAGTCGCAGGGTTGAACCCGCTTTGATACCATATGTAATGCTCCCAAAATTTACGACTACAAGTGATGCAAAGCAAGTGAATTTTTATTTTTTTTGAAGAATGAAGGCAACAATGACAACAGTTAAGAAATACAACTTAACGGAAAACACAATGCACATAGATCAAGCAACAGACAACAATGACTCAACATACTAGCACATCATGCAACTGGACGAAACATGCGATAATCAATAGACAGATAAAAATGATTACTCGCCTGACACAAGAAAGACAATGCCCACATACTAAAGGACAACATCAACAACGTGACACAGTGTCTTTGACGACCAACAAATAGAACCTCAACAATGCGCAAAACCCACACATTAAGGCATCACAAAACCAAGTAACAACATCCATTACAACAAACAAACGCCCACATAGGGAAGCACAGACTTCGGCTAGGTTATCATTCACATCTATCCATGAGGGCGTGCAATGATATCCTCTTCAGGAATCATGTCATCACAAGGTGATAGGCATGACAATAACCATAACACAACACTAGCTATCTATACCAATAACCCAAGAAAATTCGACGCGCTAGAATACCAAACTAACTGTCATAATATAAGAAGACTATACCCATGCACCCAAACAACAATTCAACAAGACACAAGGGAAAATTGACTACTGTAACAAAGTCTATCAGAAACATACATCAATTAAAGACATGATTAGCCATCTTTGCAATATTCTCTTGAGATTCCATTCTATAATAACATTAAATTAAAATCCTCTCTCTTGTTTTTCAAGCCGTTTATTAATTAATTAAGATGTTGTAACATAAAAGTCTTAATACAGTTGTCATTCACTAACCCATAATTCCTTGTAGAAGCCTATGTTAATATTTCAACCCTATTGTTACCCTTCCCACACATACCAGCCTTAGATCAAGATAATTTGACATATCCATATTGTTGTCTATCAATAAATCTATGTTTGACAATAGAATTGTTGCCTAGTAATGTCATTGTTGTCCCGCATTAACTTGCTATGCAATTAAATATATTAATTTCATTATACATATACATAAATTTCACTGTCCATTCAATGTATACATTAAGTGTATAAAGTCGCTAACTAAAATCGTTGTCACATATTAAATATAAATCATTGTCCATAATTATATCTCTATCACACACACACACACACACACACACACACACACACACACACACATATATATATATATATTACAAGAACTGGTAAAGATATATTAATCGGTGTGGATAAATCCACTGGAGTTACAAAAAAAACAGCCATGGAGGACTATATCTGAGTTCTTCTCTATGAGGACTGTTACAAAAATTGGGGTGTTTAGATATCCCCTTTGCTTACAACAAATATTGTGTGGAGAATTTCCTACGTATATTTTGCAGAAGGAGCCACTTATAAACACAAAAATACAAAACATGGAGCTATTTGAGATTAAGGGTGATTAACTTAGACCTTCTTCTCCACAAGGTTGTTGCTCATTTCTCCTAGGATCAGGAGGGGGCACATTCAAATCGGGCACATGATTAATCGAATTGGACTGGAAATTCCTCAAATATCCTTGCTGAGAGTCTGAGTTGCTTGTTGGGGCCTGTGTGTCATCAAGCTGGTCCAACCTGAGCTGAAGAGTGTCAATCTGCACCCGATTAGCAACAATCTGGCTTATCTGCACTTCACTTTCATCCTGTAGCTTGCTGATAAAAAAATGATGATGGGATAGTGTTTCCATTTCGAATTCCTTGTTGGCACTCAACGCTCCCAATTTCTCTTGGAGGTTGCTACATCCTCCGCATTTAGGCTTCCAATTATCTTCTGGCTAGGAGTCCAAGTCTTCCTACCCAGAATTCTCCTGTTGCATTTCTCTGTCCCCAAAGGAAAGGCCAAAATTGGCCAGTTCTTGCGAATTCTGCATAGGGCCTAGGTGGAGAAGTGAACGCGAGAGGGGATGACTAAGGGGTTTCTCAACAAGATGCAGAAGGAGGGTTAGCGGAATGGCAAGAAGGGGACCCCAAGCTCTGCAGATGGGAATATCCCAACACCGAACATCCCAAGGAGCTCTATGAATACTACGAGAATGCATGTAAGGTGACAAAGAGGTTGAGATAAAATCCAAGAGGGACTGGAGATACATACGGGCGGATTGGATTTCCCACGAGGGCTGCTTGATTGTTGAGGAGGGAGATGAAAAACGAGCCTGCGAGATTGTGGGATGAGTACAGTACCTAGCACTGACTGACACCATGGAGGGACACCTGACAACAGGGGAGCTGAATCGGGGATGGAGGTGAGAGACCAGAGTGTCATGTCCACACAGGCGAGCCTAGTATACCATATTTCCCATGCGAAGAGGATAATTCGACCTGCTTGAAGGTGAAGCCATTTTGTACGAACGAGGGAGAGGATCCGCGCATGGCATGCCATATGGTGTGGCGACAGGTTGTCACGTGGATGACTGAAAGCGTCCACTCCTTCATGCCATGAGATGTCTTTCAAGCCAACGGTGGGACACTTCCTTTTCACCAAACTTGAGTGGTGCTTTCTATATGGCTAGCCATGTGGTCGTGAGGGGTGCTTAATGAGCCCCCATGGGGTGGGCTCCTTTGGCAGGCCAACATTTTCTCTTGGAGGTTCATTAATATAAGGTGGTTAGGGTTACC
This sequence comes from Picea glauca, assembly GCA_000966675.3. Classification (NCBI taxonomy): domain Eukaryota; kingdom Viridiplantae; phylum Streptophyta; class Pinopsida; order Pinales; family Pinaceae; genus Picea; species Picea glauca. The sequence continues at coordinate 209,384 of JZKD02S0801925.1, read as the reverse complement.
ACTCCGTCAATGATGAGAGTGCTGGGATTTGTCCCGATGGCTTCATTTTCCATCTTGTCAGCTTCACTATTGTTGCCTCGGAGGATGTGAAAAAAGGTGAGATTGATGTCTTTGGAGGCCAGTCTAATTCTGTCAAGATTCTTTTTTTAAATTGGATATTTAGGGTTTGTACCCTTAGTCATCAATATTATTATGGTGAGTGAGTCTCCAAGGACGATGAGCTTTCTTATACCCTTGGAATGGGCCAGTTGGACTCCCTTTAAAAGAGCGAAGGCCTCAACTTTGTTGTTGGTATCTGTCCCTAAGTTCCAGTGATAGTGAGTTGTCGTTTTTCCCCCGGGATCATAAAGAATCCCCCCCGCACCTGCCTCCCCTAGGTTTCCTTTAGAGGCTCCATCGAAGTAGAGAGTATGAGTTTTTTTCTTCTGGATCCACCATTCCATGTTGAGTGTGTGGTGAATTTTCCATCTTGGTCTTGGGGCTGCCTGAGGATACTTAACATTCCTGAGATTAAATCTTGCCATCCATTCCTTTTCTTGGCTATTCTAGTTTACTGTATCTTCAATTTTCAGAGGGCGGGAGATTAGGGCTTCAGACATAAGAAACTTTGCCTTAGCTCCTACTGTTTGGGGGGGAGTGATCTTATCTTGAAAATTTTTCCTATTTCTTGTTTTCCAGATCTGCCAACACAGAAATTTTGCAAGTGCTCGCCATACATGTTTCAACACCGGCTTGTCCTTGAAGGAGCCCCTATAGTATTTGTCCTAGTTTCCCAGGCTGGGGTGGGGGGAAGTGGGCCAATGTATAGATCTAGCTAGGTCCCCGAAGGCTAGGTTCCAACAACTTTTCGCAAAGGAGAAATCCCATACCATATGGGTAACGTCTTCTTGGTTGTTATTGGAGAGTGGGAAGATGAAGGGGCCAAGATAGCCTCTCTTCATGAGATTCTCGCCTGTTAAAATCTTGCCAGGTGCTAGAGTCTAGGTGAATAAGTTGATTTTTGGGAGGGAGTCCCGATTCCATATATTTTTCCATTTTGCTAAGGTATGTTGCCCACCCGTGTTATCGAGGAGTTGGTTGTATCCTGTTGTGACTGAGTAACCATGACTCCCCCAGCCCATGTTATCAGGATGGGTTTTATGAATGGGTGTTGCCCCTTTTAGAAGCTTGATCAGGCATTGATCCCATTCTGTTAAATGTTGGGGGACATTCCCCAAGTTCCAATCTCTCCAATTACCATTTTCATTCCAGGCTGAGATATCAAACAAAGTACGCTTTCTTATTCCAAGCATCCAACATATTAGATCTGAGAGATTTTCTTCATTGGGGTTTAAAGTCACCTCGAAGATCCTGTCCTGCTAGATTTTTATAGATTTTCCATTTCCCGAGATCCAAGATAGGTACTCTCTGAAGAAGGGGGAGATTTCTGTTCGTGCTCGAATCGTCGCCGGGTGAGCAAGAATGGGAGCACTAGCATGCCCTATTGGGCTCAGCAGGGCAGAACAGGTTTGCTGTGGATCAAAATGGGTTAACAGAGAAT
>JZKD02S0801925.1:188020-199589 GCA_000966675.3 Picea glauca | reverse complement strand
AAGGTAGAACAGTCGGGGGGTCCAGAAAATCTTGTCGACCATAGATTTGAGCGCCAGTGCCTCAGCCATTCATCTGTGCGTTGTCTTTAATCTATCAGTGTAAAATCATATTTTCTCCGAAAACTTAGGACAAGTTCTTTATGTTGGTTTTCCCAAGATTTCCTTGTTTTTATCACCATGGGAGTTAGACATCCAACTTTCAAACATCAAAGATATGGTTCAACATTGATCATCATGCATGTTTTATTGAGATAAAGCAAAATAAATTATACTCTAACCTACTTACCTATGACATTCAACCCAAATTAAACTATTGGACTAAGAAATTACTCTATCCTGGGGTTATTTGACCAAGATTAGGCAGTTTGGTCAAATTTATTCACTAGCTAACCTAATCTGCTTGGCTAAGATTAAACAGTTTAGCCAATCTTATTCACTAATCCTATCAACATCAATTTAAAAGGACTTGGTCATGCTTAAACTGTATGGACCAAGTCATTGTTATTGCATGGGGCTTTATTCAATTTCTTTTATGCCCTCTTTTACTCTTTTTTTTTTTTTTTTTTTTTCTTTTCCTCTTTTTTCTTTTTCTCAAATTATTTATAGAATGAAAAATTATTTGTCAACCAAAGTAGTAAAGGGATAATATTTCAGTCACCAGTTGATCCTATAAATTATAGGGTTATAACAGCGGCTCCACCTGGGGATGGTACTCTCCTTGTGAAGTGCCAAGAATCTTGCTTCCAGATGTTCTGAAAAATTTCTCCACAGTTGCCTTTGTTGTTTGATTTTTTTTTTATTTTTTGAAAGTTTTGACGATAATGTTCAGTGGCTCAGGGCCTTCTCCGTGGGCTTCAACCATCTGATCAAAGTTATTCACTCAAACAATTGTAAGCAAAATGAAATGGTTTGTACAATGGAAAGGTGCGACTGAAGTTCCCTACTGAGGAGGTGAATAGTGCTTCAACATTCTTCCATTCACAGGTCCTCCTGGCAGATTGGTCCCATCGTTGTTGTTGAGTAGAAAAGCATTATTTCCTCTGAATGCTTGAATCATGTAAGGTCCCTTCTATAGAATGTCGAATTTTCCATGCTTCCCCTTATCTTCATTTCGAGCATCCCACCTCAGAACCAGATCACCTAGCTCAAAGTCATATTCTTTAGTTCTTTTATCAAATATCTTTTTGATGCTCTCCTAGACAACCTGAGTTTTTTCAAATACTACTTCTCTAGACTGCTATAAGTGAATCATTTGGTTTATCCTTCCTTGGGAGTTGTTTGGCTCAGCTTGCATCTCTTGCAACAGTTTCATGATGGGAACCCCTAAAGAGGTAGGAAAAACTGCTTCAGTGCCATAGACCAGTTGATATGGAGACATACCAATTGACCTCTTAGTGGTCAGTCTGTCAAACCACAGTGCAAAAACTAGCTTGTTATGCCATGAATTTTTGTTTTCTTGAAGAGTCTTCTTAATAATGTTCACTAGGGTTTTGTTGGATGACTCAGCCAACCCATTTCCTTGAGGGTAATAAGTTGTGGAGTGTCCCAAAATGATATGCTACTGGTTGCAAAAATCTATGAGGTTCTTAGATCGGAAAGCATATGCATTGTTAGTTATGATTTTTCTTGGACACCCAAAGTGAGACAAGATATTATTTTCTAGAAATTTAATAATGAAAGAATCAGTAGCTTTCCTGCTTGGTACAACTTCAATTCATTTTGTGAAATAGTCCGTAGCAGTGAGAATCCACCTGTGCTGGCCCAAAGAGGGAGGATGTATTTCTACGATAAAGTCTAATCCCCATTGCTGGAAAGGAGCTTCAACAGAGATTGGTTTCAGGGGCAAAGGGAGGAGCTTCTTTTTGCCCTCGAACACCTGACATTTATGGAACGAAGTCACTTTCTGATGCACGTCAGTGAATAGTGTAGGCCAATAAAACCCAACTCTGAGGATTTTATTAGCTGTGGTCTTCCAGCTCAGGTGACCATCACAGTCTCCTGCATGAAAATCCTGTAATACTTTGTTAGCTTCATCTTTTAACAGACAATTCAACAAAATACCTCCAGTATCCTTCCAATAAAGATTGCCTTCTAGAATGAAAAATTTTAATGATTTCAATTTAAAAAAACCTAGCTTTAGTTTTGGTCAGACCACGGGGAGCTTGTAAGTTATGCAAAACAAATATCAGGTCTGCATACCATGGAGAGTTCATAAATACCTATTTTATGCTTGGAGTCGCCTGCTCTCCCTATTCATCTACTGCAGCTAAGAAATTAATATCTAGAGCATGGAAATTAGATTCAGCTATTAACTTTGGTAGATCTTGACCTTTAATCAGTTTAGTAGGCTTAATCTCTATGTCATACTCCAAAATAATAGCAATCCATTTTCCTCTTCTACCATCTGGATTGTCCTAGGTTAAAATGTCCTTTACTACTGCGTTCATAACGTATGCAATTGTGTGGGAATGGAGAATATATACTCTAAAATCTTTCATGGATTTTACCATGGAAAAAGCTTGTTTCTCCATTATTTTATAATTCAAAGCAGCATATCTTAAGGATTTATTGAAAAAGGCTACGGGCTGTTCATACCCTTCGTTGTTTTTCTGTAGTAATACTGCTGCAATGGTGTGTTGAGAAGCAAAAGAGAAAAGGTAAAAATCTTTGGTGAAGTCAGGGCTGATTAAGACTGGAGCCTATGTGAGTGCATGCTTAACTTGTTCAAAAGACTGCTTGGATTTAGTGTCCCATTTTATTTTTGTGTCCTTTTTTAACATGTTGGTGATGTTCCTGAGAAGCTCGGCCAAGTTGGGTATGAATCTTCTCAGAAAGTTTATTTTGCCAATGAAAGATTGTAACTCTTTGATATTCCTTGGGTGTTCTAGTTTCTGAATGGCTTCTATTCTGCTAGGATATATCTTAATTCCATCCTTAGAGATTATTTCCCCAACATTTTACCTTCCTCTAATCCAAAAATGATTTTCTTAGGATTCAGAGAAATCCCAAATTTCCTCCATTTATCAAACAGTCGTTTGAGATGTCGTAAGTTCTCTTCATCAGATTGGGAATAAACAGTTACATCGTCTAGATAAATGACAATAAATCTACCAAGTTCTTCCACAAAAGCGATGTCCATCGCTCTTTGGAAAGTGGCCCCAGCGTTCATCAAACCGAAAGGCATTTTCACGTACATGAAGGTACCCCAAGGTATTGTGAAGGTTGTTTTCTCTTGATCATCTAGGTGAACAAGAACCTGGTTATAGCCTGAGAAACCATCCAGTAAGGAGATTCGGCTGGATCCAACTACCTTTTGTAATATGTGGTCCATTTTTGGCAGTGGGTAGCTGTCTTTTAGGGAAACCTTGTTCAGGTTTCAGAAATCAATGCAAAGCCTGATTTCCCCAGTTTTCTTTCGGGTTGGAACCAGATTTGAAACCCATTTGGAAAATCGTAAGGGAACTATGATTTTAGCATCATACATCTTTTTGATTTCTTTTTCTATCAAGGGAAGCAACTTGGGATTGATTATCCTAAGTTTCTGTCTAAAAGGTTTTTGGTCTTCTTTTATCGGGATCCTATGTTGTATGATGTTTGTGTCATAAGATTTTAAGTCTTCATAACCACAAGCAAATACATCCACATATTCCTTGAAAAGTTCAATGTATTTAAGTTTCTGTTCAGGGGGTAAAGATTTGGAAAGTTTTACCATCTTAGGTTTCTCTTATGCCCCTATGTTATAGTCTTCAACTTCTTTACCACTGGCTTCAATTTTAGGTTTTTTAGCTACATCATTAAAGTCAAATAGGTCTTCTAACGGTACTAAACCCCTAGGTAGAACATTACTCTTTAAATGAAAAACATTAGAATCTACCTCATCTTCACCTAATTCTTCTGAATCTGTTTTATTTACACTATCATTTCCAAAAACAGATTTATTTACATTTTCATCATCATTTTCTAAGTCTATGTTTGTACACTCGAAATCATTTTTACATTGTAGAAAATCTTCAATTTGATCATCATTCCCAAATACCTGCCAGTATTTGATGTTGTCTGGGATAGTTGGTTTGCACTTCACCTCTACCATGTATGGGAAAGTGGAACAAAAAGGTATCTTTCATGTAGTTGCTGACGTAGCTAACCCATCTGCTAAAATGTTCTGTCCCCTGGGCATCACCTGCAAATTAATCTCTGTGAAACATTGAAGGGCATCCAAAACAACATTCCTATAATCTCTAAGCCTGGGATGTTTTGCTGCATACTCGCCTTTAATTTGTTTGATAATTAATTTAGAATCACCTCTTACCATGATTTGTTTGGCACCAACCTTCTTTAGTAGTTTCAGATCTGCATAAAATCTTCGTACTTGGCTATGTTGTTAGTGCATTGAAAATTCAGTTTGTAAGAATGGCTCTCTGAATACCTATATTTGTTATTGTGAAACCAAACTCTTGCTCTATCTCCCTCTTTCCTTACAGCTCCATCGAAGTCCATGCTCCATAACTCTGCTGACAATTCTTCACTTATTACAATTTCCTTCCTTTTTGCCTCAGTGATTTCTTGGCCTTCTTTCAGATCAAGTGTATCTTCTTCTAGCTGAGTGATTTTTTCTTCCATATTGTCGTCGTTATACAAAATGAAGGAATCCAAATCAGTGTGTGTAGAGTACAGAGGGTAGTTATGTGGCTTTTCTTGGCTGTTGACCATATATTTCATCAACGCCTCTCTGTACAGTCTTCTCTGTTGTCCGAAAATTGGAATAGTGGCATATGACATATCCAACTGCAAAGTGCCTTTCAACTTGCCCCCCCAAGACCTGAAAAGCAGCATACCGTATTTTGGGGGGATTTCCGCGACCACAACATCCATAACCATACTTTTTGCTAGAATCTAAACTAGGGCGATACATAAGTCTTTGATCAACCTGATACATCTGACTTTGTTGGAGTCGAAAGAGTTTAAATCCTTGTAGGGTCTGGTGACCTCAAGTCCCAGTTTTTCCATCACTGCTTTAGGCATTAGGTTGTGGGAAGCACCTGAATCTAACATAGCATTGTGCAGAATCAGGTCATGTATATTAAGGCTGATGTAAAAAGGAGTGACAACACCAGTGTCAATCTGACCATCAACTTCAGAGCCAAACAGGAGTTCAGGTTGATCATCGGTAAGATTTACAGTGTTCGAATGATTCACTGATCCAACATTCAAGGCCTTCATGCCTATATCAGGCTCAATGCTCAGTTCTTTGATCACTTGCGATTGGTAAACGTTCTTATTCATCAACTCAGAAAGGGGAATAGGAATCTTCACTTTGGCTAATTCCCCTTCAAGGCTTAAAGGAGTAGGTGCTCTGCTTTGTCTCAACAATTCTGATTTGTCCACCATAATTTTCTGGGCAGAAGGACTTGGTCGATTGGTTGATGAAACCTCAGTCTGCATTGATCTTTGTAAAGTGGTAGGGTTTCTTTTTGTTGGAGGTTCAACATTACCTTTATCAGGGATTTTCTTGGTAGAAGGCTCAGAGGTCTTCTTGGTTTCGACTGCTTTATTTGTTTCGGTTACCTTCTTTGGGGGATTTTCATCTGTCTTTTTGCTTCGTAGATTGTACTACCTGTGTACCTCCATAATGGAATTTTCAAATGCCTGTTGTTTCGTATCCTCAGCTTCATCATTTAAGTTTGTTTGAGAAAGAAGGAAAAGTTATTTCTCTTCTTGAGTAAGGAAGATGGCTTCATCGTCATGAACACCCATGAGGTTTATATGCATGCCATGTATTTCTTCAATTGTCTCCTCACCTTCATTAGCATAATTTTCCTGTAGGGGTGGTCTAATCTGTTGATCATGACCCCTCTGTTCTCTTTGATCCCTAGGATCTCTCTTTCCCTTAATTGATACGACATATCCTGTCGGCTGGAATCACATTGTACAGATTGTTGAAATGGGTGCAATAGTCTTGTACTGTTTCTCCTTGGTTCCTTCTGATGTTTTCGTATTCTAACAAGATTTGGAGAGGATTTTTCTTTACCTCCCATATGTCCAGAAAAATTCTTTGAAACGCTGTAAGGTCGACCACAGAAGAAACACGTAAGCCTTTGTACCATTTCTTAACATCCCTAGTCAGACTCTACGCAAATAGTCTCATTTGAACGTCAACTTCATCTACTTCCTACAAGTCAAAATAGTCATTCATTTTATCAACGTGTTGCTATGCGTTCAAGGGCCCAGTACCATTGAACTGTGGAAGTCATGTTTGATAGTCATGGGGCATAGCGTGTAGAGGTGCTGCCAACACCAAAGGAGCATATCTGGCTGCCATGATAGGTGGAGGAGGCGGGACAACAACCTGGATGATGGGTGGGGAGGTGACAAAAGATGAAGAGGATGAAGGACTAGCAGGCACCAAGTGAGTGGGTTGAGGTTTTATAGAAGCTGCAACAATAGTTATGGCAGAAAGTTCGACCGACTTCTAGAAGTGGGCTTGGTGTAAATCTTGATCAAGATTCGCTACCAAAGTTTCTAGCTTGTCAAATGTTTCAAGGAATTTTTTATCAGGGTCTGCCCTGGGAGATAGTTTTTTAGGGGTTCGTGGTTGCAGGATGGTTTGATCTAAAACTGTTTCAGTCACAAATCTATCAGATTTCGTTCTAAATAGGCTTTGTTCAAAAGTGGTGTCAAATTTGAGATCCTGGAGGGCAACAAGTTTCTCTGGAAGAGAAGGGGACCTGTGAATGGGAATATGACTCCCTGAACCTTCTGCAATAGTCTTCTTTCTGAGTAACTGTTCTGGATTATCAGTTACTACTGCAGGTTCTGGGTCTGGGTGAGATCGAGTATAAGCTCTTTTAGGAGCCAGATTTTTAATTTTTATATCTTTTTATTTTTATGAATCCAAAATTACTATGTACCAACTTTTAACAACCTCTGAACATTATCTCTTTCTCAGATTTATGATTAGTTCAGAAATAAAGTTTCTTCTAGGGAAAAGAAATCATGGGATTGAAAGTTTGTTCATTTTCCCAGTATGGTCGCCACTATGTTATCGCTCTGTAAATTCCCAGAGGTTGTCAGAGTAGAAGAAATTTTCCAGAGGTAACTTTATCCAACCACTTCGAAAATGGAATCTAGCCCTACCAGATTTATAGAGGGATCTCTCTGTATGATTTATATATGTTTTCACTTTGAGATATTAGGCTAGTTAAGTAAAGTAAGATTGAATGGCTTGTTTTTGTTTTTGTAAAATTGGCTGAAAAAAGGCTTTACGCATCCATTGGGCTATGGGGTCTGTATTATAAAGATAGAGATATGAACAGGAACTAAAAGAATCTTTTCATAAGGAAATATAATGTATGCATTGGATTCTTTAGCAGTGAAGTGATGGATAACAAAAAAGATGAGAATATTAATTAAAGTAAAGAAGCATTTAAGAATTTCTTCACTGTAATATCAGAAGATAAACATTAAGATCTTTCAAAGTCGGAAATAGGGTATACAAAGATAAATCCTACAACATGCACTGCTTTTAAAAGGTTAGATTAGAAAAAAAATATGACGACTGAGCAAGAAAAACATTTAACACAGAAAAGTAACATCACCAATGAACAACATGCGAGAATCCTATGAATGTCCCTTTGTATATTGGAAGATCTCTTGATAAAAAATTACAGTCTTTATGGCTTACAGGGCGTAAAGATCAACCCTAGGTACTTCGAAGTTTGAAGTATTTATAATAAAAAATTACATACGATCCTATCATTAAAGATCGGGGCGTGGAAGATTCTAAATTTAGCTAACTAACTCAACAAGATACAAAAATTCAGGAAATTTTGATGATGTGTTGCAATCTTCATGCTAATTTCTGGGGAAAACCGTTGGTGAGTCATCTGCATGACTTTGTCTGATTGGATTGTTGACAGGGCTTGGACACCTCATCGCCTACTCGATCAGATTGCATAGCTCTTCCCACCGAATATGACTGGGAATGATGACTTTGAGTAGTCTTCGATATATTTCATCCATCTCTGTATACTTGGAAAGAGTTGGCTTGACGATGAAAATATATCGTATCTCGTGCTGTATGCTAATGTCTGGCTGTAAAGTTTCTGAGAACGCCTTGCCCATTATGCTACCCTGTATTCCCAAAAATTTCGAACTATCTTTGGCCACTCTGGCCAGCTTCTGTTTATAATTAGGAAGGGTCATTAAATTTTCATTTAAGACCCTTAAACTAGGGAGACCTTTCTTCTATAGAGATTTGATTTTACCGAAAAATCTTTGCACTCCTGTGTCCATAGTCTGGACCTTCTCCTCCAACTATAGAATTAGTCCTCTTTTGGTCAGAACCCTCTTGACCTCGAGGATGGTTTCCATCCTGTCTTCAACCTTCAAATCCTCTAACTGCTCCCTAGTTTTTGAATTCAGGAACTTAATGATCTCAGTGGCTTCTGTGGGCATCTCTCCCAGTTCTCCTCTTATTTTCTTGATAGCCTGCTTGCTCTTTTGTACTAGTTCATTTTTCTCAAACATGATTTGCACCATAGGCTATATTTCATTTATGGATTTGGAGATATCCATCCAGATATTTTCTTTGGCCTCAGCAAGTGTTTTGCCTGCCACTGTTTGCTTTTGAAGCTGTTGCAATTCCTATTTGATATTGTCCGATGTTTGTTTCTCCATGGAGTAACTGGTTTGGTAAGAAGACTTGAGTTCCTGAAGGTTCTCAACCTCCTTTTTAATTTTTTTAATTTATGTCTCTTGCAAGTTCATCGCCTCCATGGATTTTGCCAGTTCTACTGTCTTTTCCAGAGCTGTTAGTGGAGTTGTTGAGGGAATTTCTGATACAGATGTTGTGCTTACTCCTGTGAGTGGAAATGCGCTCAATGGAATGAATTCCATAGGAATTGATTGTTCTTTCTCCTTCACTAACCTTTCCAGTCCTGCTTCCATCTCTTTCAATTGTGCGTTCTGCTCCATGATCAACTTGAGCATCTCGTCCTTCTCAATTTCTGTCTCTGCTATCACCTTTTCCTGTGCATATTCTGTTGGTGGAAGTTTCAACTGTTTCCTCAGAGATGTTATATCCACAATTTTCTTTTTAAGCATATCCTCGATTGCTTTCACATTCGAGGGGTCATACCCGATCTTGAGGAGAAATTATTCCAACGTATTAATTTTTTTATCCTTTCCAAAGGATGATATCTTCTCTAACTTCAGCTGTGTCTGAACATTTCTCAGAGAGACCTGTAATTTAGCAGCCATAGTAGAAGCATTTTCCAAAGTGGAGAAAACCATTTCTCTAGTTTTCATGTGCAGATCCATTTGATCGGCATGGTGCACATCTCTGGTATGAAACTCGAACGTTTCCCTTTTGTAATCATTGATTACCTTCGGGTATGGCATCTATGCCTGTAGAAAATCCATGTGAATTCTACCCTTCTCTGTGTCGAATGCATACAATAGTCTATGCTACACCGTTGATGTCTGTTTACAAAACTGAGCATAAGTACTGCTGGTCAGTGTTAAATTCCTTTTCTTGATCAGATCATACTTCTCAAAAATACTCAACTTCGGTCCTCCTTTACTCAGTTGGTCAATTAGTGAGGTATCCGTCATCTTCTTGGATGAAATTGTAGACATAATCTGCTTGCTGCTTGTGATAGGAAGTGACTGATCACCTTCCATAGCAGTAGTGGATTGGGTTTCCTTTTCGCCAGCCATGTCAATTGTATGACTGGATTTTAGTCTTTTGGTGTGTAATTGGAAATCTTCAGTTGAGACTTCAGTGATGGAAGGTGAAGTATCCTTCCTAGGTATTTTCTCCTTGGGAACCTATGGTGTAGTTGGTTGTGATATAGTGACCGAAGGGTCCTACTGTTCTATCTCTACCATAGTGTTTGGATCCCATTCTGTTTGATTTGCAAACTTTTCTATCTCAGGCTTGGGTGTATGAACATATGGAACATTTTTATTCTTAACCCTCATCTCAGAAATTATCCCGCACGGATCATAGTGCCATAGGAAACTAACATGGAAATTCATTTCTTTCAAAAGTTTGTCTGCTTCCTCCCTGACGCCTCAGCTATTACAGATGAAAGACCCTATTTTCCCTTTAATTCTAAGCTGATGTTTCTTCTTCAGAGATACAAAATGTATGTAATTTGTGTTAATCATTTTCCTTACGTACTTCAGGGAAAATATCCTCATGACAAGATACTTGGGTAGTTTGTATGGAGCTAGCTTGCATCCATATACTCTGATCTCAGTGTGGTTTTGGTAAAGATACCAATCTATAGTTTTTACAAGGTCTGAGAGGTGTAAGATCCTCTGAATCTCCTCATTTATTCTTGGTTCTGGTCTGCTGTTGAGCATGCTCACCACTGGGTGGTAAAACTGCTCGATAAACTGTTTGAAACTGAACTCTGTGGAATTTCGTCTCAGCAGCGAAGTCCAAGATGTTATCACCTGTGGCTTCTCGTTCTTGTCCATGTTCTGCATTGAGAAAGAGAACCTGTCCACTTGAAAGAAAGTGAACATATAAGCCTGTATGGAGGAATATCAAAACATGCCATCTGTGGTGAAATTTGAAAGCTTCTCGTGAATACTGCTTGCCAGGAAAGTGCTGTAGTCAAACTGAGTGGTGGGCCTTTCCTCTGTAGATAAAATGGACAGAAAACCCAGTATGGGTTCATCCACCCATTGGTCTGAAAAATAACCAAGAAGAGAACCTGGGGGAAAAGATATACAGGAAGGTTGGACTCCTAGAGCCCAATTTCATCGCTCTGATCTAAGAAGGTGTCTTTGAGCCACGACTGCAAATCCACGAAATCAAATTCACACCTTGTATCTACGATTAGATGATCTTTGTCGGCTAATGGGATCCTGTTGAGGTTGACAGGAGGTGGGAGGAAAGGATTTTCCTTAGCTTCTGCTTTCTTGGATTTTGGCGCCATCACTGTGAAAGTACCTACAATTCAAACAAAACGTTAGTGGGAATGACTGTGGTTTTGGACAACTGACTGAATCAGAGAGAAGAAAAGGAAAATTATCTAGTGTGAGGACAAGGTAAGCAATGGGCGAATGAAGGAAAAGGGTTAGTTTTGAGCAAAAGGATACCCGTTGGGCGCGGGAGACAGATCAACAGGCTAACAGATAAGTTAGCCTATAATAAATGGCCAACGGGTCTTTTGGAGCGTGAGATGGTAGGTAAAAATGAATGACAAATACGACCGGGTGATGTGGAGGGTGTTTATTGGGGACTGACCATGGTGAAAGGAATTGTAACGGGTGAAGAGGGGAAATGGACTGACAGAGTTATGAGACATGACCATTAGGAGAATAAGTGGAAAATGACATCATGGGGCGATGGGGGTGTGTCAGAAAATGGTAAGTGGTAAGTGGAAAAATGGTTTGTGGTAAGTGGTGGGAGTCTGGAGCAATGGATTCCTGCCACGTTAGAGGAGGGGACTTTCCAGAAAACCATTCCATTCTAGACCACCCCCCCCCACCATTAAAAGCAGATTGGTCGGGGGGGTAAAAAAAATACCATTAGTCATCCATCAGTGCACCTACC
>JZKD02S0801925.1:152855-187746 GCA_000966675.3 Picea glauca | reverse complement strand
GTCAATCGTAGATCTGAGCACCAACGCCTCAGTCGTTCATCTGTGCGTTGTATTTAATCTATCAGTGTAAACTCATATTTACTTCAAAAACTTAGGACAAGTGCTTTATGTGGGTTTTCCCAAGATTTCCCTGTTTTTATCACCATGGGAGTTAGACATCCAACTTTCAAACATCAAAGATATGGTTCAACATCGATCATCATGCATGTTTTATTGAGATAAAGAAAACTAACCTATACTCTAACCTAGTTACCTATGACATTTAGCCCACATTAAACTATTGGACTAAGAAATTACTCTATCCTGAGGTTATTTGACCAAGATTAGGTAGTTTGGTCAAATTTATTCACTAGCTAACCTAATCTGCTTGGCTAAGATTAAACAATTGAGCCAAGCTTATTTACTAATCCTATCAACATCAATTTAAAAGGAATTGGTCATGCTTAAACTGTATGGACCAAGTCATTGTTATTGCATGGGGCTTTATTCAATTTCTTTTATGCCCTCTTTTATTCTTTTTCTTTCTTTTCTTTTTCTTTTTTCTTTTTCTTTTTTTTTCTTTTGCTTTCTTTTCTTTCTTTTTCTTTCTTTTTCTCTTTTTTATTTTTCTCAAATTATTTACAGAATGGAAAACTATTTGGCAACCAAAGCAATAAAGGGATAACATTTCAGTCACCATTTTAAGAAATCAAAACACATAGTTTAAACATTCAGGGATGAAGCATTCAACGTAGAGTTTAATTGGGTTTAATCAATCAGGATGAAGAGAACCAAAACAATGCTGAGAATCAATGTAGAAATACTCATCACAAGAAGGTGCAAGACTAATCATTCAACAATGAATTAATGAACGCAAGGCTACTTATTCACAAGAAGGCGCAAGGATCCAGGATTAATCACAAGAGAAAAAAAAAGAGATAAGTAAGGGTTAGATAGTTGGGAGAAATTTATCCTTCACTTATTATCCATGCACAAAAAATCAAGGCATTTGAATCTATAGGTCTTTAAACACCGGAGTGATGACCTTCGATTCAACTACTGGACGATTTCTCAGGCGCAGACTAATAAGTTAATGGATAAGGGACAAAAGATATAAAACCACAAATTTATTCATAATAATCAATCAAACAAACATCGATAAGTCATTGCAATCAGAGTTGGGTTCAACATGGGAAATCACTTCAAAATACAATGACATAAGGGGATTACAAATACCATAGAAAAGAAGTGCAAGAGAGCTCATGGCAATGAAATATTCAACAAAGCACAGAAAAATAACATGCATAAATTAAATTTTATTGAAAGTAACAACTTTAACATGCATACCTTAGCCAAACGCAAATGCTCCGAAGTAGTTTTCCTGCACGTGCTCCATCCAGTTCCCTCTTTCCAACCGATGTGACCTCACTAGTACCTCCCAACCAACGCTAGGGGTACTCTTCTAAGCGCTGAGATCCCCGAGGTGCAAAGGGGCCACACACACAATGCCAGAGAATTGTTAGCACCCATATCGCCTCGCAAGGTCGAGCTACCACTCGTTACCTGAACTGGGTAGCCCAACTCCCACAAGAGAAAGTTCAGTCAAGTAAAATTTCAGTAGCGTAACATTACTAAAAAAAATGAGATCCATACTCCTCCTCCTTCATCCTTTTTATAGAGTTTTCAAGTAATTAGTTTCCCAAATTATCATTAAATTCCTTTTTCATTTAATTAATTAGGAAAAATCTCCCCTGTACACATGTCGCCCGATCCCCTAGTTACACTAGAAAATTAATTTTATTAAATAATTACTTATTCCTATTTCCCTCACCCACCTAAAACATTCCTAAAAACGCTCCTCGGTGTCCCAAAAATCCCTTACACTTCTTAAATGACTTACGCCTTACTTAATTCCTAGTTGAGTTCATAAATAACAAGTTCCCAAGGTAAGATTCCTTACTAAGTTAGACATTCAGTCTTTTCTTTATGTTTCCACTTTTCTTTAAGTTTCCTATTTCTTTTCCTCTTTTTCCTTTTTAACTAAAAATCAATTTATCAAGTGTAGATAAAAAAACCATTTACCCTTTTTCTTCTTTAATTAAACATTAATTTAGCAAGTGTAGATAAAAACAACCATTTACCCTCTTTTATTTTAAACTAAAATTAAATTAGTAAAAGTAGATAAGAACAACCATTTCCCTTTTTAAAATTTTAATCCTCCATTAAAAATTTGACTTAATAAATAATTTGAATTTCTTAACCCCTCTTCTTGTTACATGTTTATTTATTATTATATTTTTTTTTGACCACATGTTCTACTTAGACCTAGGTTTAATTTCACTAGTCTGGGTGACATTTTCATTAAGGAAAAAATGTTTTTAAATATTACTTATCACATCATTTATTTTAGGGCCAACTAGGTTTATTCACTTACCAGTTAAAATCACGACATGCCCTTCACGACGCACTAGTTTCTCCAAGGGTGCCACTCGCCTCTTTCCGTTTTCCTTGTGCGAAGTGCCTTTCAGGATGCACTACGTGAACCAAGGGTGCCACTCACCTCTTGACTGACTTTGGTAGGCGTAAAAAATTGCTCGATTCAATACTCTGCCAGGTGATCTTATGGGAGACTAAGGGCCTCTAAGGAATAATTCCCCTGCCTTATTGCGTGCCCCTTAGAATCATCGTGAGAGACTATCATAGTATGCCCTCACAACATCGTGGGTCTTCTCGAACTAGGTAATTGTTAACCTACATTTTGAGCCACGACGGGAGTGATAGTAGGCAGTGGCAGGGATGTTGTCCAAACCTCTCCCTCAAGTCTCTGGTTGTCCTGTATGACCCCTCTACTCCACATGAGTCTGGTCAACAAGCTATCATCATCCTACATCCATCAACGAATCATGTCAACAATAATAATCAATCATCATAACATCTAATCATATGTACATGTGTCACATCAATAACATTCAAACCCAACAATCCTCTCCCTGATTCGATCCGGAGTCCAAGGGGTTTCATCGATGCCTCTGCATCCTCAATGTCCAAAGTCCTCCACACTCAGGAGAACCCAGTCAATAGAACCTGTCTATGTGAATACAACAAAATAACATATCGGCAATCCATAATGTGACATAATCATAATCGAACGACCGATAGTATAATAATCCAGATCACTTGCAAGGAAGTGTCCTAAAGGATAAGTTTGCTTAGTGTGCACAAGAGTGGGATGTTACATACACCCCCTCTTGTTTTAAACTTCGTCCCAAAGTTTTACAGTATATAAGTCCCGAAATAAAGTGTATCATAGTATCATAAGTCTATCTATCAATAAAAATGGAAACTATTGGCGCATATTATATGCATCCTCCAAGGTCACCAAGTGCAATATTCTAGGTCACTAATGTTTCCTCTAGGAGTGACAGACGTCCTTGAGAATCTGAAAATAGATACTATGGGTTTTTGAATGATATAATTGAGTGTGAATTTAATTCCTTCAAATAAGTTTTGTTCGATGTGAAATGGTATAGGTTATGAATGCATGAACATGATGAGGAAATAATTGTTATTCAACATGCCAATGGATTTCCGATGATTAAAACAACGGTTTTTGGAAAAATAAATGACTGCTATGTTTTTCCAAGTCAATGTGAACAAGTCTTTTACTCAAAGGTTCCAGGTAAGAGGGATTGGTCATTTGTTGTTAGATATGATCCAGGAGGAAGGCCAGTAAAGTATATTTTAGATGAGGAAGATGATATTGAAGAAGAATATGATGTAGAGCTAGAGTAGGAAGAATATGGGTTGAAATATGAAGAATACAAAGAAGATGAACTAGGCATAAGAGACAATGCACCAGTTCTTGATGATGATATTTATGAAGATATGATTGAAAATTGCATTGATGATGATGATGATATCATCAATCCTTTCAACATTGTTTCTGAACCGAATGGTGATACAGATATTGAGTTGGATGATCAAGAAGAAGATACAAAAGAAGGATGATACAAATGTTGTGTTGGTCGATGAGGTACGTAACTAGATATTTTAATTTGTATGAATTATTCTCTTTAAATAATTTTTTATGTGGGTTAATTACATGTTTTTAAGTTTTATTTCATTTTTTTTTGGTAGTTTCTATGCATGATTACTATGCTGCTTTTGTTTGTTTTCTATTTTATATATTGGGTATGTGGGAATTGAGAGCGATGTGAGGGGGGTGAGGGGCCATATGAGCTTCCATATTCACGTGGCTGGCCTTGTTTAGTAGAGAATAAATTATTCTTGAAACCAAGAGAAGTTCATTCATTCATATTTATACTCAAAGATCACTCACAGACCCACTCTATATACCGTCTCATCTCATCCTCATTTCATTTTAATTTTCCGATCGGTCAAATTTGAAAGGAAACAACTATTAAAAGACATTGTACTAAGGCTAGAGTACATGATGGGGAAAAATGAACTGTGAATGGGGCCAACATTGAAATATTTTCAAAATATTTCTGTATGCATTGAAATTTGACATGGATACTCTATTCACATTTGACATGCATCAAAATTTGACATGGATAGTCTATTACATGTCAAATTTAAAGATAGTTCCAACAACAATTCTGTAGAAGGGAAGTTCCATGTCAAATTTCAAGATAGTTTCGACAACGATTCTATAGAAGGGAATGATGAATGAGGATAATGAGAGGTGAAACATGAGCAACATTGATGAAAATGTGGATGATCTCAAATATTATGTGGGTACATCATACATAGTTGAGTCTTGAAACCCTCGCATACTATCAAGGCATGTGTCTAGTCTAACCATGTCAAATTTTGATGCATACTGGCACATATTGAAGCAATTTCAACGTTGGCCCCATTCACTGCTCACTATGCGGGGTTGGTGCATGACATTTGTGGTGGGTGAATTGGAAGTTCCATGACATTTCAAGAGAGTTTCAACAAATATTCTACAGATGAAAAAAACGACATTTGATGATGAGATTCCCATTATGAACGTTGTTGCAAACATGGACGATCTCAAAGATTATGTGGCTAGGACATCAGACATCCTTGAGCCTTGAAACCCTCCCATACTATCAAGGCACGTGTCTAGTATAACCATGTCGAATTTTGATGCATACATACACAATTTGAAGAAATTTCAATGTTGTCCCCATTCACTGCTCACTATGTGGGGTAGGTGCAAGATGAAATTTGTGATGGGTGTATTGGAAGTGCCATGACATTTCAAGAGAGTTTCGAAAAATATTCTATAGATGGAAATGCAGAATGATGAAAATGAGACATCCATTATATTGAACGTTTATGCAAACATGGATGATCTCAAATATTATGCGGGGACATTAAACATCCTTAAGTATTGAAACCATCCCATACCTTCAAGGAAACTGTTTAGTCTAACCATGTCAAATTTTGATGCATACGAGCACAAATCGAAAACATTTCAACCTTGGCCCCATTCACTGCTCACTGTGCGGGGTCAGTGGAAGATATTTTTGATGGCTGTATTTGAAGCTCCATGTCAAATTTCAAGATAGTTTCAACAACAATTTTATAGAAGGGAATGGCAAACATTGGCAATGACACGTGCATGATGAACATTGATGAAAATGTGGATGATCTCAAATATTATGTGGGGACATCATACATCCTTGAGTCTTGAGACCCTCCCATACTGGAAAGGCATGTGTCTAGTCTAACCATGTTAAATTTTGACGCATACAGGAACATATTGAAGAAATTTCAACGTTGGCCCCATTCACTGCTCATTATGTGGGGTCAGTGCATGACATTTGTGGTGGTTGAATTGGAAGTTCCATGACATTTCAAGAGAGTTCCAACAAACATTATACATATGGAAATGATGAATGATGACAATGAGACATCCATTATGAATGTTGATGCAAACATGGATGATCTCAAAGATTATGTGGGGACATCAAACATCCTTGAGTCTTGAAACCCTCCCATACAGTCAAGGAGTGTGTCTAGTCTAACCATGTCGAATTTCGATGCATACATGCACAGTTTGAAGAAATTTCAACATTGTCCCTATTCAATGCTCATTATGCAAGGTCGATGCAATATGAAATTGGTGATGGGTGTATTGGAAGTGCCATAACATTTCAAGAGAGTTCTGAAAAATATGCTACATGTCAAGTTTCAATATAGTTCCGACAATGACTCTATAGAAGGGAATGAAGAATTATGACAATGAGAGGTGCATGATGAACGCTTATGCAAATGTTTAGTGTGGATGATCTAAAATATTATGTGGGGACATCATACATCCTTGAGTCTTGAAACCCTCCCATACCGTCAAGTCATGTGCCTAGTCTAACCATGTCAAATTTCGATGCATACAGGCACATATTGAAGAAATTTCAATGTTGGCCACATTCACTGCTCACTATCCAGGGTCATTGCATGGCATTTGTGGTGGGTGAATTGAAGCTTCTACGAAATCAACTTGAATTGGTAGTTCAATAATGAAACCCTCAATTATTATGTGGGGACATCAAACATCCTTAAGTATAGAAACCCTCCCAGACCTTCAAGGCAACTATCTAGTCTAACCATGTCAAATTTCAATGCATATGAGAACATATTGAAAAAATTTCAACGTTGGCCCAATTCACTGCTCACTGTGCAAGTTCAGTGGAAGAAAATTGTGATGGGTGTATTGGAAGGTCCATGTCAAGTTTCAATATAGTTCTAAAAATGATTCTATAGAAGGGAATGATGATTGATGACAATCAGAGGTGCATGATGAATGTTGATGAAAATGTGGATGATCTCAAAGATTATGTGGGTACATCATACATCCTTGATTATTGAAACCATCCCATATCATCAAGGCATGTTTCTAGTCTAACCATGTCAAATTTCGATGCATACAAACACATATTGAAGAAATTTCAACAGTGGCCCCATTCACCGTTCACTATGCATGGTCTGCACATGACATTAGTGGTGGGTGAATTGAATCTTCTACGACATTAAATCGACTTGGTAATTCAATAATAAAACCCTCCTTAAGTATTATGCGGGGAAATCAAACATCCTTAAGTATTGATACCCTCCCATACCTTCAAGGAAACTATCTAGTCTAACCATGTGAAATTTCGATGCATACGAGAACAAATTAAAAAAAATTCAACGTTGGCCCCATTCACTGCTCACTGTGCAGGTTCGGTGGAATAAATTTGTGATGGGTGTATTTTAAGGTCCATGTCAAGTTTTAAGATAGTTTTGACAATGATTATATCGAAGGGAATGACGAATAATGACAATGAGAGGTGCATGATGAACGTTGATGAAAATGTGGACGATCTCAAAGATTATGTGGGGACATCATGCATCCTTGAGTCTTGATACCCTCCCATACTGTCAAGGAATGTGTCTAGTCTAACCATGTCAAATTGCGATGAATATTGACACATATTGAAGAAATTTCAACGTTGTCCCCATTCACTGCTCACTATACGGGGTCGGTGCATGACATTTGTGGTGGGTGAATTGAAGCTTCTGCGACATCAACTCGACTTGTTAATTCAATAATCAAACCCTTCTAATGGTTTCCATATGGCTATGGTTAAGTAATCAAGACTCTTCACCTATGAATATAGTCTCCTAATGGTGTATGTATCCCAAATGGCGACTGATAAATATCCCCTCTCAAGGGCGTGTGTAGTTGTTTAAGACCTCCTTTTGTCTCATGAGCCCAAGAAGCTTCGTTTAGGTCATATGTCCATTTTTTCTACCTTTTACCATGATCAATACCTCAATATCCATCCCTAGTATCCAAAACCTCCTATAGGTTCCCATATCCCACTCGAAGATCAAAGATCCCTTTTATATGGTTTACATGGAACTTTAAAGCGTTGTTCATGGATCAGATCCTTAAAATATTTATAAAATACTTGATTCCATTTATTTCATCCCCTTACCATGGTTAATACCCCAAGATGTATCCTTTCTACACAAAAATATCCTAATGGCACTTGTATCCCAAATGGAGGCCAATATCCCTTTTAATGGGAATGTGCAGTGATTCAAGGAGTACCCATTTATGGATCATGAGTCTTAAATGTTTTACTTAGGCCTTAATACCATTTACTTTCTTCCATGATCATGGTCACATTCTTAAGACCCAATCTCTTGTGTCTAAAAATTTCAAATGGTGCCTATATCTCATTTGGAGCACAAATATTCCATATGAGGTTTTGTGTGGTGGTTCAAGGTGTCATTAATGGATTATGAACCCTAAAATATTAATTTATATTGTATATCCCTTGTTTTAATTCATCAACTATGGTTGAGGCCTTTAGATCCATGCATGGTATGAAAAATATCTCAATCATTACCATATCCAACCAAGAGTCCAATGATCCATGTTTGTGTGGTGGCTTGAGACTTAGTTTAAGGAAAAGGGCCCTAGAAGCTTATTTTTGGGCCAATGGCCCAAGACCCATATCTTGTTGCAAAACCTTTGAAATGGTACCCATATCCCACCTAAGGAAAAATGTACTATATGGATGGTTTTGTGGTGGTTTGAGGAATATTTCGTGTTCAATAAGATATATAAGATTCATTTAGGGGCCAATGACCTTATTTTTCTCCCCTTATGGCACCCATCTCCCATTTGTATGAAAAATATTCCTTTTATAGGACCCATGTAATAGATCATGGCCCATTGGCCCAAGAATATTCATTTAGTGTCTAATTCCCTATATTTATCCCCCAACCATTGTTAAGGCCTCGATATCGTTCCTTGATGCATAAAACATTGTATCCCTAGTATGCAAAACCTCATATAAGTACCCATATTCCAAATTAATAGAGATAAAAGAAACCTTTTGGAGGGCCTATTTGGTGCTTTAGGGACACATTAATGATGAAAATCCTTACAATATTTATGTAAGACTTGATGTGCTTTATTTTTGGAATTTACCATGCTCAAGACCCCAAGACTCATACTTGGTGCACAAAACGTCCTAATGGCACTTGTATTTGAAGCACAGACAAAATATCCCCTCTAAATGGATTTTGTTGCGATTCAAGGACTCATTCATGGATCATGAGCCTTAAAAGATTCATTTAGGTACTAATACCCTTTATTTTCTCCCATGACCATGGTTAAGGTCTTGAGACCCATCCCTTATGCCTAAAACTTTCTAAGGATGCTAATATGTCATTCATAGGATAAAGATTCTATCTAGAGGGTTTATGTGATGGCTTGAGGTGTCATTAATGAATTATGATCCTAGAATATTAGCTCAGGTACTATGGCCCTTATTTTCCTATGTTGATGATGATCAAGGCCATGAGACCCATGCTAGGTACACAAAATCTCTCAATAATGTCCATATCCAAGAATGAGGCCAATGATTTTTGTTTGTGTGGTGGTTTAAGGCCTAGTTCAGGGATCAGTTCCCTATAGAGAAGGATATGATAAATCTCAAAGGAAATGGAAGAAGAATTATCATACTTCTATACCTTGACGAAGGTAAACCTTGGTCAAAATAGTGGGAGGAATAATATGGAATTAAGGAGTTGTATCGGTCCCTAAATGAAAATGATGAGAATATTAAACCTAATTTCATAAGAGAGGTCCATTAAGGGTCCTTAATATCTATGGGTTATAATTTGAGTACCAACTATGTTGGAGTATTGAGGCTATCCCCAAGGATAATGTCAAATATTTCTTATAAATAAGGGAAATACCACTTGTTTTTTAGAATAATATTAGAGAATACGCTCATCTAATTGGAGATTGTGATGAGATGTTATGGACACATATGTTCCCAAATACAATATTAGAAGATATAGCATATAAATGGTACAAGGTATATGAGGAAAAAGGTGAGACATGGAAATGGAAAACATTGAAATGATTTTTTATAAAAGACTTCTCCTTTTTCCATAGTAGGTGACAGGCTTAGTATTGATGTCTATGCTTGATGATTTATTAGGCTATAATTAAGTTTTGGTATATTAATTAAGGGATTAACTTAAGACACCTAACACCTAACTATTATAACTCAATCACAACTAACCTCTATAAACCCTAATATAACCCATCACTTGTATAACCTTTATAACCTTATAATTCATAACCACTATCCTCTATAACTTAACCCATGTAACCCATGTAACCCATGTAACCCTTTAATTATTAATACTGCAAACAACCCATACAATGGTCTCATGTGTTGGCTCGAGCACTAGCCATTGATCACGGCTCTTGAGCTCAAGAATATTCAACAATATCTTGAGGCACAACTTGTTTTCCTTCCTCGACCATGGTCAAGATCCTATGATATATATAAATCAGTGAACAAAACCTCCTAATGGATTCCATATATTCCAACTATGATGATAAAAATCCCTTAGTTGATAGGGCTTGTGTTATGGTAATTTGCAGGTGTTGTTCATGGTGATTGATCCTAAGAAGTGATGTTTAGGCAATAAGGTCCAATTTTTTTCCTCCGGGCCTAACCATGGAATTTGAGATAAAAAAGGTTCATGAGTTAGGGCTTAAGACCCTTCTTTCCCCCTTAATTTGCATCTTAATCCCTTAATATCCATTTATATTGTACTTGTATCCCTCAAATAGTCCAAAAATAACCTACAAGGGTCCTTTGAGGTGAATGGTATGTTACATAGGTCATGAACCAAATAAGACCCATCCATGATGAAGAAGACCTCATAATGTCACCCATATTCAACTTGGATGCCCAAGACTCCCAAGAGAGGACTCATCTCATGGTTTTTAGATGTTTTCAATAGTGGTTGAGGTTGAGAAGGTTTATTTATGGCTTTAGGCCATTGTTTCCAACTTTCCAGGTTTATTCCTCTACACCCATTTTCTATGTACAAAACCTAATCATGATGCCTATATCCCTCTTAAAGGCCAAAGTTTTGTTATGTTGGTTTGAGGACTTGTTCAAGGCTCTTGAGCTTCAAAATCTTCAACAATATTATAAGGCACTTGTTTTAATTCTTTGATGATAACTAAGGTCTTGTGTGGTGACTTGAGGGCTTGTTCATGGTGCTTGAGATAGATATGATATGTTTGGGGCTTGAGTTGTTGTTTCCCTCCCTTGACCATGGTTAATGGATTGAGGATTATTTCCCTATCACAACCATGGTCAAGGCCCGAGACCCATATGTAGTATGCAAAACATATAAATGGCACTCATTTCCAAATCTTAGTCCAAAGATATTGAAGTGAGAGCTCATGTCATGGTTTCTAGGTGTTTTTCATGGCACATGAGCATGAGAAGGTTCAATTATAGATTAAGTCCTTTACTCCTCCCTTAACCATTTTTAGGTGTTAAGACCCATTTCTAGGGAACAAAACCTACTCATGGCACTTGTATCCTACTTGGAGGCCTTCAAGGAAGCCTTACAAATGAGTGATGTGTTGGTTTGAGAAATTAATCAAGGCTCTCAAGACTAAAAATATTCAACACGATCCTAAGGTACTTTTTTTTATTCCTCAACCATGTTCAAGGCCTCTCTACCCGTCCTCACTGCAAAAAACCTCCTAATGCTTTCCTTATCCAACTCTGATGCTAAGGACCCCCTAGAGAGGGATTGTGTTGTGGTTTATAGGTGTTGTTATTACTCAATGTAGTTAAAAAATTAGCAATACCAAAAGTCATGAGTACTAACCAACAATGTTTCTCACTAAATTATTTAATTAGTCAACACAAGCAACCGACCAACCACCCTTTTCCTAGGAGGCCGCCAAGGCATAAATAGACAAAGGGAATCCTTGAATTGTCGAATTCCCTTAGGTGTTGCGACATTCCATATTTATATAGGATTGGGGTAATTAAATATATATATATATATATATATATATATACCCCAAGCCTATATAAATATGGAATGTCGCAACACCTAAGGGAATTCGACAATTCAAGGATTCCCTTTGTGTATCTATGCCTTGTATATTAATTAAATTAAAAATAATAATAATAAAAAAATTAAAAATAAAATAAAACAATATATATGATATAATATATATTAATTAAATTAAAACGAAAAAAAAACATTATTAAAAAAAAACAAAAAAACAAAACAAAACACCAATATTCAAAAATGATAACACTATCCCCGTGCCCATTCCATTCATTACTGTTGAGAGAGAAACCAAAATCATAACAATATCCTCGCGCAGGAGTGGAGACCGAGATCCGATCAGACTGAGGGAATTGAGACAAAGGGAATTGAGGGAAATGAGAAGGAGGGAATTGAGACCGAGGGAAATGACACATGGAGAGCACCCAAACCCCACACAGGAGTGGAGACATTCATGACCGAGAGAGAAACCAAACTCATAACACTATCCCCATGCAAGAGTGGATACTGATATCCGATCATACTGAGGGAATTGATATGGAGGACATTGAGATTGAGGGCATTGAGACACAGAGAGCACCCAAACCCTGCGCAGGAGTGGAGATCGAGATCCGAGACTGAGGGCATTCAGACTGAGGGCATACGAGACTGAGGTCATACGAGACTGAGGCCATCCGAGATTGAGGCCATCTGCGACTGAGGGAATTAAGACCATCGAGGGTCATCCAAGACTGAGGGCAAGTATGCATGAGGCCATTGAGGGCCATTCTAGACCGAGATTGAGAATCTAATGGTATGTGCTTTCAGATACCTAACATTGCTTGCAATGGAGATGTGGTTGGACTGATAATGTTAACAACAAGACATTGAATGTAGACTAACTAGGAAATTGTAGGAAATCAGAGAAAACCCGACGTACAATTTTTGGGTTCCCAGGAAAATATTATGAAGTAAATTTTGTCCGTTAAACATTGCTATGTGCTCTTTCCCTGACGATTTGCTTCTCTATTTTTGAAAAATCATGTTTTCTTCTCTTTTGTGAGATTTGTTTTTATTGTTGAGGGTTTTATTGTCATATGATAGGATTAATGGTATTTTTAAGGCTTAGTATCAGTGTTATTGTTTTTGTTTTTAAATTAAAAATAGGGGAAAAAACCATTTGCAATAAATGATGGACATGTTTTGAAAAGCATTGGGAAACTACTGGAGCAGTTTCCAGAAATGGTCAGAAACTACCGACCTTTTTATGGCATCCTCAAAACATTTTTTGGGGCTAGTAACATATCCCCAACCCACCATAAATAAATTTTGGGATACATGAGTTATTAGTTTGAAATATTAGTTTAGCTTGTTATAGTGATCCCTATGCAATCAATTTAGATTCATGATATCTTTCAATTGAAAGTTAAAATGATAATTGGTTCATACAACGATTATTTCATAATTATGTTTAGCTTCTTGATTTTGGAGTAATATATTAGGAAACATTTGTCAGTTAATTAGTCTTTCCATTAGGCCACACCATACCTTCTTCAAGCCTCCACATTATGGGCATCTGAAGCATTATATATCTTGACCCACTTAGCATGATGCCTGTGGACCCACAGGGATAACAAGTCACAAGCCTTACATGGCTACAATGGATGAGTCATATGAGCACACAAGACATGAAGGTTAGTGCGATGATAAATAAATAATGTTAAACATGTATTGACTTAGGCACACTATGTTTTATGACATTTCTATGTCAGTGTGTTTATGTGTACATCCATGTATGTATGTGCACCTTCAAGAGTCCCAAACATACCCCACAGGAAATACTCTTGTGTTATAGTGGCAACGAGTAGGCTTGATCTTGGGCCTAGTCCAGATCAAACTTACCAATTATTGATTCCCATGGATAAAATAAATAAATAAAATGTATTGTTTTTTGTTATTAGATTTTTGTGTCATGTATTTTTGTAAATAGGCTCCATAAGTATTGTGTGAAGGTGTACCAATCCTCATCAAATATGTAAAAAATGACTCACAAGCCCCTTCCAAGTGGACACATGTCTCTTCAAGGTGAAGGAGGCTTCAAAAGTGATGAATGTAACCCTAAAAAATGGAAAACCTCTTCTAAATCATCTCTAATATGTCAAATGTGAAGCCAACTAGGTGTAATCACCCTCCTTAAATCATGCCAATGTCCTGTCCAATTCAATGGATGGTTGAACAAACCCACACATGCCAAATGAAACCTTCGTGCAAACTCCAATGTGGAAATGTCATCAATTGATGTGACAGATGCTTGAAAATGAGTTATTAAGGTGAGCTTTCATAAATTTGGAATGTGGCAAGACATGAGAATCTTTGGTTAATCAAGAATAACCAAAAATAATTTTTACCAATGCTTTGGGAACCATGAATTACCTTGATAAATGTGAATTACATTGGGAAATGTGAGGATGCCCAAAAATATGAACGAAACTAATGCCATGCCCAAACTCAACAAGACACCATGCAACATCAATTATTGCATCATCGATCAAAAAATATGCCATGAAATCCTCTACCTCAACAAGATACGTGGAACCAAGTAGGTTTCTCAATTTTCTATAGCTGATCAAAAATCCAAAGGAAAGTCAATAAATTCACTAGGGTTGTTACCCTATACCAAAATGAGGGGTAATATACCATATAATTTTATATGTAGCAAACAAAAACAAACATATTTTTATGCTTCATAATGTTGTCAAAAGTGCACCATATTTTGGACTCATCATCACCCCCCCCAACCAAAGGGATTTTTGGCCCTAAATTTTCACACAAACTCTCTGGGAGTATATAAGGTCTGTTTTTTATACTATTCACATAATTAGATTAAATGTTTTAGGCATTGTCATGTTGTATAATTTGTTTTTGTGTCTAGGACTTTTATGGGAATCCCTTTTTCCTATCTTTTACAATTTTTGGTGGTTTTGGTTTAGGTATAACTCATTGAAATAGAACTTAGGATTATTATATTCCTATGATACAATGCATTTTTTCCTATTATTTCCCTTTGACTTTACCAAAGGTTCCACCCCATACCAGCAAGCAACTTAACCTCTCTAGGCCACTTTTTTGTTCTCATTGAATGCTAGTGCTCATCCTTGTATAAGTTTCCCTAGTTTAGCACAGTTCACATGTTGACACCCATGCCACTTTGTACCATAGGTATGAGAGTCCACATAGAGTATGCTTGTATGAATGAGCCTCATGCCTCTCTCTTCTTAATTTTTTACCATTATCGAATGGAGTCTTGAGCTTCTACACTTAGTTTATTGTATTACTTTAGAATCATGTTGATGAACCATTGTTTCACCCCATTCTTGTTTTAAATATTCACGTCCAATGATACTACCATCATTATTCATCCCACTTAAGGAGACACATCATGGGCACATCAATGGTCACTTCCCGACCTTTGTTTTTTTTTACCAAAACGATTAGAGGATTTGTATTAAGTGTGGTCGAGCCACGAATTCGTTTACAAAATGACAGGGCTTCACTGAGCCTCTGCCTAAAAGGAGCTTAACACTGCTCCTGGGTACACATGTATTTTCTGAATTCTGAAGAGGCTAACACTAACCAGCTAAAATGGATTTATTTAAAGCCTTGGCTCTATACAAAATGCCAAGATGCAGCGGGGTGGAGTGTATTTCAGAGGTAACGACAAGACTAACTTTTTGGTTCATTCCTCCACTCTCGGTTGAGCTGAGCCATTTCCTCTTCCAACTGTTCGACTCTCAGATCATACTCTTCCTACGGGTTCTTGAGCTCCTAATGAAGCTTGCTGAGCTCTTCAGAGAAACCAATATTTGTGTTTAACTGGTGTTGCAGCATCTGCTTCAGAATTTCTAAGTGGTGTTGCAACATCTGCTTCAGATATTCTAACTGGTGTTGCAGCATCTAGGAAGTCTAACTGGTGTTGCCACATCTGCTTCATATTTTCTAAGTGGTGTTGCAACATCTGCTTCAGATTTTCTAACTGGTGTTGCAGCATCCAGAAAGTCTAACTGGTGTTGCAGCATCTGCTTCATATTTTCTAGAGTTGTGTCCATGATCTTCCGGCGTTCCTCCAGGCTCAGTTTCTTGCTTGTGTTGGCTTCCATCTCTCTGGTTGTCCCCTGATTCGCACTCCTAGACCTTTCAAAATCGTAGGTAGAGGAATCGCTGCTTGGAAATGAGTCGGACTTGGGTCTGCGCCTTTGTTTAGAACTCTCTCCTCTTGGCCCGACTGATTGCGCCCTGGGCTTGTTGACGGGAGAAATTGATCGTCCGTCAACTGGGAGAGTGGAACCGGTCCGGGGTTGTCTAAATAACCCAAGCCGTTTGGAATGGACCACCCTGACGAGTTTAACGGCTCCGTTGGCCGCTCTAAGGTCTTCTATGAAAACCAAAGAGAGAATTGATCTGAGCTAAGTAATCTAACTAAAGTAAATAAAACAAACTAAACTACGCTATGAACAACCTACATATTTGATTAAAACGTGCAAAAGTCATGTGTATCCTGCCCTAAGACAGCCAAGAATCTCTTTTTGATTTTTTTTATATTTTATGAAGAAGAAATAATCATTACTGAAATCAAACAATCTAATACATTTACTGAAATTAAACAATCTAATATAAATCTAATTACGATTATATCTAAATTAAACTACTTAATAAAAATAGTAAACAATGTACTAGTTGACCTGGAAACGCTCCAAGTCTGCCCTGTGTAAGATGACTTCTTAAGCTTGTTGGAGGAAGAAATTCACACCATTTAGTCCTTAAGGTTCTCGTAAACGATCAGTTGTGCTGTTTCTTGAAGTGTTTTACAGGACAAACAAGACATAAAAGAGAATCATAACAATCTTATGATGATAAATCTCTGCAATAAGGGAAACCTATTATGCAGAAAACTTATATGTAACAATTCAATCTATGAAGAAGACAAAGCTATCATTCACTAAAATGAATTAATAATTGTTATGTCTTTCATCTATCTGGAAGCAACAAGATATGAATAACAGTAATTAAAATTATATCATTTGCATTTGATTTAGATAGCTAAAGTAATCATAAACCATAAACAAAGTGATATACAAAACTTGAAACAAAATGTTGATATATTGAAAAGCAAAAGCTATGACAAAACATCAATTTTGCTCCAGTCTGTAACATAATTCCATATCCTTGTTCTCCCACAACTGAGGATGATGATTATTACAAAAATCATGAGTATTTATAAGACTCTTCACAAGATAAAACTTCCTTGTGGATAATATCAAAATAAAATACATAATCTGGGAAAAATCCCCAAAATCTTCTAAACTAAGCAAATAAAATGCAAGCGAAATCCTTGAGATATCCTCTAACTTCTCAACCACTCAATTACAAATTCGAATTTACCTGCAATAGAACACAAATATCAAATTAGAAAGATATTTGACTAACAAAAACCTAAACAATTGATCCTACAGACTTAGCTACAGAATCATCTGATTCTGTAGCTAGTCAAAAATAGCAAACAAGACTAGATATCAATCAAATAAAATCTTAAAAGAAATCAAATCCAATTTAATTTTCTTTTCATCATCAAAAGGAATTACTAATAGTTCAAGCAAATTCATCATTTATATTAAACCATATCAAAATAAATGCAATCGAAACAGAGTAAGGAATGCTCTGTTTTTAGTCACCATAAAACATGGTCAAACCACAACAGGACTGCCCCATATTAAAACAAAATTGATAGCAAATCATATCATATGTGATTCACTCGTTATAGTTGTCATGATATAACAACAGATTCGTATTGTTCAATTGAATTCATATATGGAAAGACTGTTATGATTATGTATAAATAAATCATATGCAATAGGTTCAACTCAACCAAATTCGTGATTGTTTACTTGCACAGTCAATTTCGTTTTTCAAATCAAATTCGTAACTGAATATTCATTGCCAATCCAACCAAAAACAGATTCGTTCTAACAACAAACTAAAACGAATTAACAAGCTGGGTTTTAGCGTGACTGTTATGAATTGAATCCATTCATGTTTTGGGCGAATTTGTATAGAATAATTTTAATAACAATCCAAACTGTATTCGAGTTGTTCGAAAACCACTTGTTACCAATCAAAGCATATACATCATAACCAAATCGAATTGAAATGTGGTTGCGTTTAAAATTGCAGTATGAGAAACAACTTGTGCTCGGAATAGATGCAAATGACTTCACTTGACAACAACGTATCTATTTTGGCTAAATAAATCAAATCAAATCCACACCACTAACCATTACAATCTAGTAAAAATCTATGAACAAATCAAATCGAAAATCTTTCTATTTTTATCAAAACGAAACTATTATATCAATCCTGGTGACTCAAAAAACTAGAAATAATGTTGAGATACATACCAGGGTAGAAAGAAAATGCTTCTTCTGACAGACTACTTGATGAATCTTTAGATTGATCAAGGGTTTCAACAAGAATTTGAAGCACAAGGTTGAACAGGAAGAAGGGATTTGAAGCACAGGTCTGGAGAAGTGATAAGCATTTCGACAAATGCTCACAGACTCAGAACGCATGTTCCAGCCACTAAAACATTGACCTGGAAAACGAGAGCTAGATCTCTGAATCCACTCAATTTATGAGGAAACCGCTTGCGATGAAGGTAAAGGGGCTAAAAACGGTTCTGGGTTTTCAACCGTTCGATCTGATTCAACACCACTTGCCCAGAATCGCTCACGCAAAAACGTGACTCTGGGGGCAATTACGAGGCAGTCTTTTTTGGAAAAATGAAACCAACACCAACTCTGAACACTAGTGGGGTTCAATTCGCCCTCCAGGAGCCAAGAGATAACATACAGTGAGCTAGGCTAAGGGACAAGGGTTTGAACAGAGTAGGCTTAGAGATTCTCCCAAAAATCAACAGAGGTAATCCTGGTAAGGAGGCAAGCATTAATGCAAAGTGTGTGAGGGTGATAGAGCTTACTTCTTCCATGCAAAAGAGTTATTTCCAATAGTACCACCACCAATTTCATAGCTATTCAACCCATCATAGAATAGTTCGACCATTATGTGAATTAGCCGACCAATGAAACCAATGGTGAGTTATAAACCAACGCGCATAATCAATATTACACCATAGTTTTAAGCCATAAATCATTCAATTTAAAACCAAAATCAAATAATAAACCATGCGCCGATGTATTGTAACAACTCATATTCATAATTTAACCAATGTACAAATGGGTTTTCATATAATCAAAACATCAATAGTTATGAAAACATAAACATAGGCATCAAATTACAAAGATATATATAAAAGTTTTAATCATAACACCCATGTATCTTATGAAACCAAAGGTTAAATGAATACAAATACAAATGTATTGCAAACTCAATGAAACCAAGCCAAATAATAAATCGAAGCATGAGTAATGAGTACAGATCGAAAGATTTGCCAGCTAGGTAATGATAAGTGAAATGTAAGCGCAAAGGGCATATCAATTAGAAGGATGACAACGGTTCAAACAATGATTCTAATGCGACTTTGAAGAACTAAGTTTTCACGCTTACAGTCGTGAAAACAAAATGAAGATAGGCGTGCAAAAAGGTGCAAAGAATAAAAGCGTCGTTCATTTGAAAATTGTGACGAAAAATCAATGTTTGTGAAACATTGGTGTAGGCAGCTTATGAGACGATGAAAAATGTGAATTGGCTGCCAACACGGCTGCAGAGGCCGAGAGGCATGGGAAATGGATGCGCTTGTCCCCTCCCTGTCTGCTGTCCACGGGAGCTTGGTACCACCCCCTGTCGCTATCCTCCAATTGCTCGGCATTGTCTGGCCGATCTTGGTCGATTCTCCTATTGTCTTTGTACTCATATCTCCACTTGTTGGATATGCGCCTGAGGCGCCTTGGGTTACGGTATCTCCACAATGGACATCCTTCCATCGAGGATTAAGGTTCCTGGTGCAAGGATAATGGCTTTGTTTTCTTCCACGTCAGCCATCGCGTTTAGCTTCCTTAGAACATGAAAAATCTCATAAGAATTAAAGTTAGTGAGGAGGAGACGGATTTTTCTCAGGAGATTATTAAGTTTGGCGCTTTGAGTTTGAGTCTGGAAATTAATGGCCTTGACTATCAGTCTGGAGTCTCCAATGATGATCAGTTCCTGGATCCCCTACTCTTTGGCTTGCTGAAGCCCTTTCCATAAAGCCATGGCTTTGACTATGTTATTGGTCTTAGTACCTAGACCCAGGGCATATCTTACGATAATTTCTGCACTAGGGCTTTCAATTAACCCCCCTCCACCTACAAGCCCCGGGTTGCCTTTGGAGGCTCCATCAAAGGACAGGATGTAAGACTTCCTTTCTTGCTTCCAATTGTCAAATTTGTGCTTCTCTTTCCTTATTTCCCAGTCCTCAGTACTTGGAGAGACGGTTGTGATTTCTTTTGCACTTCAAATTTTGAACTGCTCTAGCCAAAGGACCTCCACCTCATCTGGCTTCCCTTTATAGTTGGACTAGCATATCTAAGGGGCGCTCTCTCCGAATAGGGCCTGGATGCTGGATACCACTATGGGTGCATTCCTTGCTCTGTCCCTGAAGATCCTGCTATTTCTTTCCAGCCACAGGTTCCAAAGAATAAACTTTGGTAGGATACTCCAAAGCGCAGCGACTTGACTTTGAATTCGATGTTGGAACAGGTACAAATTGTCCCAATGCTGAAGGAGGATTTTGATGTCATCTGGTAGGTTGACTTCAGCCCCTGATCCAAGTGTCAGCTTCCAAACTTCTTTGGAAAAGGCACAATTTAGGAGTAGGTGATTAGTGGTTTCTTCGGCTTGTTGGCAGAGTGGGCACCGGTGGGGGCCAACCCACCCTTTCCTTTGGAGAATTTCCCCTGTAAGAATGTTGTTGTGGGCAAGTGTCCAGGTAAACAAATCAATTTTGGGGATGGACTTAGAGTGCCAAATCACTTTCCAGATGAGCGGGTTTTCTGGAGCGGTTGGGATCTTGTACAAAAGTTTGTAGTCGATAGCAGTGGTGTATTCTTTGGCATTTATCCCCCAGCCTCTCTTATCCTTCCCCTTCTTTTTCAGTGGGGCTTTCCCCTATAGGAAATGTTTGAGAGTCCCCCATTCCCCTTCTAGATCTGGTGGTAAATTTCTCACTTCCCACCCTTTCCACGACTGATGCCTGTCCTCGCCCCAGATTGAGATGTCCGCAAGGGTCTTTAAGTTTTGGGTCCCCATCCGGTTCTCAAGGCATCACAGGTCCTGCCTCGAGTTAAGAGGGGGGTCTCCTAGGATTGAGTCATTCTAGATTTTGGTCTTCCTCCCATTTCGTGGAACCCAGGTGAGGTGAGGGATGAAGAGGGGCAAGACTTTTTTGCTGAGAGTGAAAAAAGGGGATCCTTTAGAGAGCCTGTAAGAAGATTCTAAGCAGCATTCCCTCGGCCCCTTAAAGTACTTTTTCCAGAGAGCCGATTTGCACCAAGTTGGTGCTCCAGAGACTATGTTCCACAACAGTTTTCCCCCAGCGCAAGATTTTGTATGCGTGAATTTTTAAAGTTGAGGCCGCCTTCTAGCATAGGTTTAGAAGAATTTTCCCAGCTTATTAGATGCAATTTCCTTCCGGTCTGTTTCCCTCCTTCCCAAAGGAAGGGTCTTTGCAGAGCTTCGATTTTTTGTATTGTGGAGAAAGGGGCTAGGAGCATTGAACTCAGGTAAATGGGTATGCTGGCTAGCACTGATTTAATTAGCACGACTTTCCCTGCTAAGTTGAGCCAATTCGCCCCCCAATTGGAAATTTTCTTCTTGAGTTTATCAATTAGATGGTTCCAGTGGGTGGCCCTTGGGGTGGCCTTAAAGATTGGGATTCCCAGGTAAGTGAACGAGTCCCAAGTGTTGTGGCCTTCCATCCCTATAACTCTGGCAATCCCGAGCATTTCGTTGGGCGTAATATTCCGGCCATATATTTTGCATTTTTCTTTGCTTATTTCACTTCCTGAGACGATAGTGTATGCCTCAAGTTCTTCCTTAAACTGTTTTGCGATGATTGAGATTGCTCCGCCTAATAGCAGGGTGTCAGCTGTGAATTGAGCATGGTTCATGTCTTTCACCCCTTGAGCTATTCGAAGACCATGCAGAATGCCTTGGGCTTGGGAGTTCCACAACTGGTAGCTTAGAACATAAGCTTGGATTGCGTAAAGGAGGGGTGAGAGGGGGCACCCTTGCCGTAGCCCTCGAGAGGCTTGACAGAATTTGGTTACTCTTCCATTTACCATGGGGGCTATCCAGGGAGAGCCTATGCACGCTTTAATCCAACTGACAAAAGCTTGATCAAAACCAAATTTCTTCATAACTTCGAATAAAAAACTATGGTTGACTCTATCAAAAGCATTGGCCAGGTCGAGATTAATGATCATACCTTTGTCCTTTCGAAGGATGCTTGAATGAAGAGCCTCTTGGGCCAAGAGGATGTTGTCCGTAATGTGTCTTCCTTTAATGAAGCCTCCCTGATTTTCTGGAATGATATGAGGAAGAATTGTCTTCAATCTGTTTGCTATAATCTTAGTGAGGATTTTATAGCTAGTGTTGCAGAGTGAGATTGGCCTAAATCGGTTGAAGTTGGAGGATCCCTTCTCCTTCGGGATGAGGGCCAGGAGGGCTGAGTTTGTGCTCCCCCCCAGCTTGCTATTTGATTGCAATCGCCTTATCATTTTGGTGAGGTCAGACTTGATTATCGCCCAACAGTGTTGAAAAAATCTTGCAGTAAACCCATCCAGTCCGGGGGCTTTGTCCGGATGCATTTGATCCAGGGCCTCCTTTACTTCTTGCCGCGAAACTTCCTTTAACAGATTGCGGTTAGTTTCCTCATTTATGAGCACTAGAATGATTGAGAGAGGGTACCTTTGGGGATCCATGTCTGCTCTTTGCAGTTTTGTATAGAGAGATGAGAAAGTTTCGAAAGCTGCTTGCTTGATACCTTCTGGGTCTGAGATTAATGTGTCTTGAACTTGGATTTCTGTGAATGCCTTAAAATGTTTCCTAGCCTCTGCTTGCTTGTGGAAGTAACTTGTATTTTTGTCTCCTTCCTTCAGCCAAAGGCTTCTTGATTTCTACCTCCAGTAACTCTCTTCCTCCCTGCATGCCTTGAACCATTGGCTTTGAAGGAGGGCTTCTTGTTGTACGTCCTCTTGGGCGATTTCTTTGCGTTCCATCTCTATCTGATGAATCTCAAGGAGTTTTTGGGCCTCTCTGTGTGAGGAGGTTGGGTCAGGGCGGCTTCTTGCCCAGGATTTTAAGGCAACTTTTAACCTCCATAGCTTCTCTTCCCATACATAGGAGGCAGACCCGATGAATTTGCTTGTCCATGTGCTGGATACTATTTTAAGAAAGTCTTGGTCTTGAAACTAGGATGGATTGAACCTGAAGGGGATGGGCTCCTTCCCGTGCTCTGATTTAAATTCTAGTCGGATAGGCTTCTGGTCTGAGGCGCTGTGGGGTAGGATTTCTGCTACTGCATTAAACCCCAGGGTTAAGTAAGAGATTTGCACAAGGAATCTGTCCAACCTGGCAGCTATATGTCCCGGACCTAACCTCTTATTGGACCAAGTGTAGTGCCCCCTGATCAGTTTTATATCTATTAGCTCCCAGGCTGTAATAATATCCTCCACCCATTCTCTGGCTGGATCTCTGACTATAGAGTCACCTCTCTTTTCCTCTTGGCTTAGGGTTACATTTAAATCTCTGCCTAAGATGATGTTATCTAGCTCATTTTTTTGAAGAAAGTCTTGGAGGGTTTCCCAACATATCCTTTTTTCTTCTATGTGTTGTGGAACATAAATATTAATGAGATTAACCTAAACACCGAAGTCTTTATGGAGGAGCGAAGTTTGGATCCAGTGCATGCGAGTGTCTGAGTTGAGAAATTCTATTTTGGTGGTTTTCCAGAGCATGCAGAGACCGCCTGACGTGCCCCTGGCATTTACAGCTATTCCTTGACTGTTTTTCCATGCATTTCTTGAATATTTGAGCGAGTCTTGTTGACTCATCTTGGTGTCCTAGAGGAGTAGGATATCCTCTATCGAGGTTTTAATAATATCTTTAAGATCTTCTTCTTTCCTTTTGCTACCGAGGCCCCTACAGTTCCAAGAGGTTAGCTTCATTGATTACCTTGGGGGGGGGGGGGAAGGGCCTCCTTGGGGGGCTTTGAAGAGATTCCTTGTTTTCCTTCCACTGATTAGCTACTTGATATTAGGTTGGGCACCTTTTAGAACATCCTTGTAGGTTTCCTGATCTCTTTTGACTTTTTTGGATTTTTGGCCTCGGCCTGGTTTCTTTGGAGAGGCCCAGGTTTCGCTTGCTCCTTCCGATTCACTGCCGGAAGAGATTTCCCCTTCCTCTTCGCCTTGGGTCTCTCCGATCCTTGGAGGGGATTTGTTTGGCATCTCGTCCTCTATCATTTCTGGAGCTTTCCTGTTCCTAGGCTATTAGATTCCTCCTTCGGCTTCTCCTTGGGCTTCCTGAGTCGGCTTTCTTGGCTCTCCACTGGGTTCCTGATCCAGGACATTGAAGCTATTGACCATTTCTTTGCCTCCTGGATTCCTTTATTTTTCTTGGGATGGCTTGTCACTTCTTGGTCCTTTTGATTTCGACTTCCCCTTCCTGGCCTGCTGCCAACCGTCTTCCCCTTCTTTCTCTGTACTTGGATTTTTTGGGCAGTTTCGCTTGAAGTGTCCATATTTGTGGCACCCTCTGCATTTGAAGGGGAGTTGCTCGTAATCAAGATTTTGGAAGTGCTTCCAGTCACCTACCATTAGTTTCACCACTTCTGGCAGGCCTACCTCCAGATCCACCTCCACACAGATTCTTGCATAGGAGTACTGGTCTTTTGGGTCTGCTTTATCTATGTAGTGTCCCAAGCTGTTTCCAATAGCTTGAAGCGAGGAAGTGTTCCAGCAGTGGATTGGAAGGTTTGGGAGTCTTACCCAGAATGGGACGTCTTTTGGTACTTCCGAGGCTGGATCGAAGCTAGGATTCCATCGATTCAGGTAGAGACCTTGTGTGCCCATGAAATACAGCCCGTTCTTGAAGATTAGATCTCTATCCTCCTGAGAGATGAATTCAAATATGAAAAAACCCCTCCCAACCGCGTAGCAAGTTACGCTATTTGTTAATAGGGGCCTCCAATTCCGTTGAATCCAGTTGTCTGTTGTTTGGGATGAGGGCCATAGGCCCATGAACTGACCGACTAGACCACGATCTGCAAGAGACAACGCGACCTTCATAGGATGGTCCGGGGGAAGAGCGATCTCAGGAACATCGTCCAGTTTTTTTACGAAGCTCGGGGGTTCCGCAGGGGGAAGCTTCTTGTTGCATGATGCAACAAGATTGCGAAAGGAAGAGGTCGGGGAGGGAGGGGGTGACGGCTCCCCTCAATCCTGTCTTGGCATGAGCGCGTAAAAGGTGAACCCTAGTATGCGCCTTCACGGGATTAGTTCAGAGCGTTACCTCAGCTTAGCTGGGTTGGGGAATCACTTCCCGACCTTTGTTATCATGTTCCTCAAAACCATTTTTTTTCATATGGCACTCACCTCCTAATTGTAACATAAATAACAAAAAACCTATTTTAATATTTATAAAAATAAAAAATTAATAACAAGAAATGAAAAACACATCATTCCCAAAACATAAAAAAAAACAAAAAAGAGGAAACACACTGATTTTTTTTTTTATTATTGGATATGTCATCACTTCTAGTTTGGGTAGCTATCAGTTTCACCCTTATCCAAAGAATCAATATTGTGTCACCTTATCCTACAATTTTTAAATTTTTATTAGGTCTTGAGTCTTGTCACTAGTTCAACCCTACCATGTTAATCTTAAGAGGGAATTTGAGGAAACAAGGCTTCATCATCTAGACCAAGGTGCAACAACATGTTTTTGAAGAAGAAAAGATATTGAAGCTATGCACTACATGTAGGCTTACACTACTATATGTTTCTCATCCTTTTGATATAGAATATGATGCATATGACTATGGGATAGGTATTTTTCTGACACAACAATGTCATTCCACTCAATGATGCAATCCACAACTTTTGAAGTTATGATAGAGAGATGTTTATTTCTTAAGTTGTTGACTAGTGGAGACACTATGTGTATGGAAACTAAATTGTTATTCAATCTAACCATAGGCCACTATAGACCTAGAGAAAAATTGAGAACACACCACATATGAAATGGAATTTTTTATAGAAATTCCAATTGGTTATCAAACATTTACATTGAAGAGATAAAAATGTAGACTACTATTCGAGTCGACCACCAATAACATTCACAGTGGTTATTAACACAAAAAGGTGTGATATAGAACACTAGAAAGAGTTTTACAATATACACATAAATTTTGTGAAAGTTTATGCAACCATTCAATAAGGATGTTTCACTACCTACACAAGACTTATTATTAATTCGGTAGATTTTCATATGAATAAAGATCTTTTGTATTGACTTGATAGGATGTGCTCACTTGCAAGTGAACCTATGGATTTTTTGATTTGGTAATATGATTTCTTTAAGTTGGTTGGGCATTTTGTCACAACAAATATAGTTTCAACTTTACAACAACATTTTTATTCACCATGTATGAGGCATGATTTTCAGCACCACCTCAATTGTTTTGTTGCATGTTCGATTGCTAAATTGAGAAATCACCATTTAGGTATGTATAATATTTTGATTATGTCCTCTAGATATTATGGATCTGTCAATGTAGGTTTATGGTTCACCAACGTTGAAATTCTAACATGAATGTATGGTTCACCAATGGATAAATTATAACATGAATGTATGGTCTTTATCATTGATCTTAGTACATGTAAAGAAATATTGTATCTTATTTAGAATTGCAGAACTACTAAATTGAAAATTTCATTTTGAAAAGCATATCATTTATTGGGAATTGAATTTAGGACTTTGCATTATGTTCATATTCATTTATTTTACTTGCTGAGTCATAAAATCATTAGTTTCATTACCAAACCTTTTTTAGTAAGCAAGGCCACTAAAAGTAACACTTATAATTTAAAATTGATTAGTAACAATTTTATTTTCTAGGGTGCACAAAATAGCTTAGGATTTAGAGACTTGGAATAGGATTTTGTGAGTAAACTTCTTCCAGGCTATTAAATCAACATATGTGTCTGACTAAGGGAGTGGAGAAATCCATTGTATAATTAGTAATATCAGGAGGCTCCACTTACACCGAAGTTAATCACGAGGTCACGTGAGGTTGGTTGAAGGGATATCTCCCTGATACCTTTCTAGCGTCAGATATATTTCTGGGGATTTATTCATATATGGGGATCTTGCTAGTATCTTTACATCTGTGAGAGGCGATGCTTTTGAGGTTTTGGGCTTTCTTACCCTGCCCATATGGTAGATCTAACTTATGAATGTGCTCCTGTGCATCAATTATATTGTGGTTTCTTAGTTTCTTGACTTAGGTACCACATAGGTTACCTGTAGGGGTTATTCTGCAAGTACCCTAGGTCAGATAAGGGTCAGACAACAAACAACCTTTATGCAGGATTACCACTATGGGGGGATCTGACCGACTGGTTGTTAATCCCATGAGGGACCTTATAATTGACTTTGTTACCTCCTATCTTTAACAGAGGAGTCTTAGGCCCCTCTTTGTAGAGACATACCCACTTTAGAGAGGGAGGCCCCTTTTATCCAATTTATATTATTTGTGTGCATATTGGCCTTTTGTTTATTTTACTTTGGTTTGTTCTTTGATTACTAGTTGGCCTTAGGATTTATTTTATGTTATATCATGAGTCTTGCATCATCGTGGAGCTAGACTAGTTTCCCCATAGGTCTCTTCGCTTGTTACAGTTACCACCACATTTTGAGTCTTTTCCTTCTAAAAGGCATAAATTTATCATACACGGTACATACACCTCAACTTACCAGACTTGTGATCATACGAGGATGAGTACTGAATCGAGTGAGAAAGATACTATGATTCCTTCAATTCCCATACCCATTATAGTTAATGGTACTCCTTCGACACCTTCAACCACTATGGTTGTAGTGGCAGAGGTTCCTATCATCACACCTGTGTGTGTGTTCTTTAGACTTGTGATCATGTCTCTTACTCAGATGCACAAGGACAACTTGAATGGGAACAAGATATGCAATATGAGATGAATCATCTTTTGAAGAATCACCTAATCTCTCCTATAAGGTTTACCTAATTTTCGATAGACATCATAAGTTCTAACATACTCCTTAGAGCCTTTAAATATGGTTGTCCACCTAAGACTAGCTTGGACAATATTGTGATCTATTACTTTTCCTCCAACATTCCCTCTTGCAACTCCTTGATGACATTCCCGTATAATATCATTCCTTTAATGATCCATCACACATATCTAAATATTCTTAGTTGCAAAATATATAGGGTGATCTAAATTTCCTTCTCTTGGTTCCACAAGAACCACTCCTAATGCTATGAAAAAGCATCTGCATGTACATGAAATTTTACATTAGAATTAGGAAACAACAAAATTAGGGAACTTACCATTTTTTGTTTGAGTATATTAAAAGTAGCTTCACATTCAAGGGTCCACAATAATAATTTATCTTCACTTCTTTAAATTTAGGGAGATCTAGAGCTTCATACATTTATCAAACATTAACTTCAAGAACCCAATATGTTACTTCAACAATTTATATACAATTCAATCATCCATATATACCTCCAAAAACTTGTGAATGAAATCTCTAAATGTTGTAATCACAACTCGAGAAAAGATACCTGGTGTATTCTTGAGCTCAAAAGGCATGAAATTATAACAAAAGGATCCTTATTTTCTAGTAAAGGTGGTCTTATTATTGTCTTATTTTTCAATTCATACTTGATATATCTTGAAAATAAATATATAAAGGAATAATACTCTGTTCCTACAACTTGATCAATCACCTCATCACTAAAAGGAGTGGAAAAATCATCATACACACATAGAGTTTAAGCTTCTAAGGTCCACACAAACCTTAATGTCATCAAATTCCTTATTTCTATGAGTAACAATAGGAATGATCTAATTGGATTAATCTACTCGAAATATTAATCAGATTTACAATATTATGTCAAATTCTTTCACTACCTTCTCCTTAACCCTGGGATTAAGATAATAGGGTTGATGGTTAATAGGATTAGAATCTGATCGCAACTCTATCATCATCTCCCCAAACTCTTCTTGAATCCCTTTCATATTAGTAAAAATCTACATAAACAATTTGTTGTATTCTTTCAATAGGGCCTAAATATTAGACATGGTCTTCTCATCCTTGTAATCTCCTTAGAAGCCATTTTATGCCATAATTCAATTCCAATATTGACTTTCTGCAACTTCAAATTCTGTCATTTAGTTTCTTCTTTCCTTTGTCCTTACTCTTTAGTGTAAATAAACTTTTGGATGCTTTTTTATTGCTTATAAACTATTTCTTAAATCTGTCCTTTTTTAATAATTGTCTACACAACTTAAATGTAATGTTAGTAATCTCCTTGGTGACATTTAAAGTTTCAACAAAATTTTCAAAATGAGATAAACTGTTCAAGGTAGTCACTACCAAATCTTGGACTTGTAGCAACTTATCACTTTTTATCCAAAACTTTATTAACATCATAACCTCTATATTCTTCGAGTGAAATAATTCTTTCCCATTCTCATAATCATAGTTTCTCCTACCCTTTCCTATGACCAATCCTAACAATCCATTGCATTAGAATCTGGTAATCATACGTTGCTTCTAGACATTGAAATTGTGACCATTGGACTTCTTACTAGGTTTCAACAATATATACAAGAAATGCACTAGTTTTTCTGAACGAATAAATGTCAAGCACCAATGGAATAATTTAACTAATCCCAAGAAATCAAAATTCACCTCCAAAACTTAGCAGTGTAGACACATTGTTATACCACCCAATACTATACCCGATGATGCCACATTGGCATCAATCCAACACCACCATTATCTTTTTTGGGTTCTAGTAGAAAAAAATATTGTTTAATTGACTCTAGAAAACAATTTATTTATGTAAAAAGTTCAATTAAAAATTATGTTGAAATTCTAAATTAGAAACTTAGTGTCTTGAACTTCCAAAATTTTACCTCTTTCCTAGAGTTTCCTAGATATAGTCCCTGAGAATTTACATTGTTAGGGATGATATGAAATATAATAAAACAATAGATGATATTTCACTTCTTAACAACCCTAATCCACTAGCAAATTTAAGAGAAAAGATATCAAGCTTATGCCACAAGTTTCAACATTCTAGGGAAATCATATCATGAATAAACTAGATATGAAATTCACTTTTTTTCATTGATGGTGTTATAGGACGTACAAGAAAACATTTATTTTTCATATATATCTTCATTAAGTGAGGGGAGTTCAGGTAGAATAGAGGAAAGTGAGACATCTAGTAGGTCTAACATGCAGAGATCAACTAGAGGTGACAAGATCATAAGAAAAATCCATAGATGCATGGAATTTTTTATTGCGAAAGGGGGATCATGTTCTTATGACCATGAGAGCATAGACGAAATCGAGGTTCCCTTGAGGTAAAAACATATAGTGAAACGATGGATACCCAAGGATCTTCCTAAAATAAACATTGATTTTTATGTAAACGAAAGGATATATCGGATTGCTCCATCATCATTACATGGTTTGGGGATATTTTCCATGGATGGCATAAAGGTCTGTTATGAAGGATTAACTGAATTGATGGAGCATGTCGGACCCTATTATATATAAAAATATTGGATACGAGTAGTCCAATATACAAAAAGTATGCGAAGATATGGGTGGGTTGCAAATTATATACAACTAAAAGACAATGATCAAAATAAAGGAGAAACTATCTATATTGATGGAAGGCCAAAAGCAACGAGGAATATTGCAGGGTTTATAAATAGTACCCAACCCACAACCACAAATAAGAGACACAATTTCATATTTGAGGGGCATGAAGGAAACCGTGTATTCATATATGCAATAAAATCAATAGTTGTAGGGGAAGAGTTATTGATTGACTACAATTTGAATTGTATAGATACAGATGTTGTTATTATGGGGGTGGTACATATACTAATTTACCCAACCTGTAAGCAATGAATCTTATATTTTATGATTTTCATTATGTTCTGTATGGTGTTAGTCCACATGGAGAGATTCAATATGTTTACTCAGTGTGTCCTATTTTTGTTATCAACAATAACATTCCTCCTTGGATCTCAATAAAGAGGGAGGATTTCTCATACATTTGAATTTATTTCTCATGATAATGATCACGGTTCTAATTTTACTATAATGTGGTAGGATGATCGTAGTAAATAAAAAACAGCCTCATAACATAATGTTGATGATGATTCACTTGACGAAAGGAATTTGTATGAATCCCCCAACCCTATCGTTTTAATTAGAAAAAATATCAATAATGCAAACACAGAACTAGCTCACTTGTTATATATTCTAGATCAAACTCATGAGGTAGAAGAAAGGATCAAATAAGTTATGACATGGCTTAAGACATATAAGGTAATCACCATAATTTCAAGTGGTTTTATTTTTATGTCATAATATGATCAATTATGAAAGCTTGATTTTTAACTTGTACATTATTTAAATGAAGAAATGTTTTATTTCTTATATAAAGATTTTTGGATCCTATTGACACCGACATGCATGGTGTCGGTACTAGTGGTGTTGT
Source organism: Picea glauca (assembly GCA_000966675.3). Lineage (NCBI taxonomy): Eukaryota > Viridiplantae > Streptophyta > Pinopsida > Pinales > Pinaceae > Picea > Picea glauca. The sequence goes on along the minus strand of JZKD02S0801925.1, from coordinate 156,053 downwards.
ACAAATTCCATGGGATCCCAATGCAAGACCTCGTATAGCTACCAGGACGTAGCTATTTAGATCTCCACCTTCCACACCATTAGGTGGGAGCCACGATACGCACATCGAGGAAATGACCACACATGTAGTCTTTGGAGGTGGTGACGGATATGAGGTCGATGATTTGACAAACTATATGGTTTATTTTCCTAATGAAAGACTTGTGACCAACACATGGATCTTTAAGGGTACCTTTATGGTCAACGATGAAGGGCTTCCATTAAAACAAGTTAAAGTCCCAGATAATTTTTTAATTTTTAATTGTTTCATGTTCTCTATGTAGACAAATATAAATCATCTAAATTAGTATTTTTAAATTAATAATCATATAATAATTTTTCATGTAGGGAATAATGATTTGTATAGGTCCTTGGGGAATAAGGAGTTTCTGATTCTTGGGCCCACCATATGGGAGAGGAGGAATTCCCAGAATTTCAACCTCAAAAAAGAATTGATGGATTATCTCGAAAGCCTTTTTGGTGTAGACACATTTAGTAAGACCTTGGCCACCTCCGCAACTAGCCAATATTTAAAATATACGTGAGAAACATATAGGAAGCAATTGAAACAAAATGATAGGTACGAGCGTCTGATGATTCCAGAGAGGGAGTGGAAGGCCCTCATTAAGGATGCAAAAGAGAAGAAATTGAAAGATGAAGGAAAAACACCCTCTGGTACCAGTAGGTAAATTACAATTTCAATTGAATACCTTTAATTTTTTTTAGATGTAAATAAAATTGTGGTATATATTAACATATGTGAAACTTTTGATGATAGGTTGACTAACATGTCAAAGGAAACAAAAGGCTTTCCAAATGTGGCCATCATAGGCTAGGCCAGAGCAACTACTTGAAGCAGTCACGAATTGTAAGTACCTAAATATCTTATTTGTATCGCCTTAAAAATGTTAGGTAATTGCAGAGAATAACATTAAAAATACATACTCTTATGCAATGTAGGGTGACGAGTTTGGTACTGAAACCGTGGAGGAAGACCTCCATCTTTGTTACAAGTACGGATATAAAGCAGTAGTTGAACACCGAAAAATCTTGGGGAAGATACTAAGAACCACTTTGCAGGATAAGGTAAATAAAATTCAATCCACATTAACCTTTATTATTAATATAATATAATCATGTTGGATATTATTAATCTGTACAAATTTGTTTTAATCAGGGGAGCAACAATGTCAAAGAACACACTAGTATTGGAGAGCAGTGCATTGATAACAATTTGCAACCAGAAGATGGTTCTCCCATGCAGTCCCAATTTTCCATGGGGGTGCATCCCCACGATGGTTCTATGACCGAGCTGAAACATGAGGGTAATATGGATGTATTTTAATCATATACTTAATAATTTCATAGTTATACATTTTGAACTTGTATGTTTTTTTACTTATACATTTATGACTGTCCTTATAAATTTTTTCATCTCAATGGTAGAGAATGTTGTACTTGAGTCTCATACTGTAGAAGAGGAGCACACAGGGGAAAACATTCCAATGGTGCCGACCAATGCACTAGGTAAATAATGACATTGCAAGTGTTTTTTTTTAATGTTACTGAACTAGTTCAATGATATTTAAAAATTGATCATTTAAATTTTGTATTTTTTTCTTTTGTAGGTGATGCCTCATCACAACGGCCTCCATTACACCATGAGTACCCCGTGAGTAGCCGTGCTCTTTGTGAGAGGAAACAATCACAATCAAATTTTGAAGAGCACCTAGAGAACGAAGACGTAGATATCGATGAAATGATTAGGAACTATAGAGCTAAGAAGAAGAGGTCGACTAAAAGTACTAAATGATTATGTACATGAATATTTTAATAACTATTTAATATAAATCTATTTTCACCATATTATTCTCACTCCAAATGGATCAAAGAAACATTTTATTTCATTGTAAACAATTGTGAATATTGGTATGTATATATGTTTGTTTTTGTTGTAAATATTTCAATAGATTTATATGTTGGGTATTGGGGAATTGAGAGTGATGTGAGAGGGGGAGGAGGGGCCATAAGAGCTCTGCCTTCATGTGGCTGGCCCTGTTTAGTAGAGAATAATTTATTGGAGTTGTTTAATCTTGGAGCAACAAAAAAGTCAATGTTGACTTCATTGCTGCTACTTCAAATCAAGGGAGGTAGTTTGATAAAATATTAGATGCGTGGCTCCAATAAATTATTCTTGAAACCAAGAGGAGCACATTCAGGTATGTTCTGACACTCTTGTAAAAATTCATCTTAGAGTAAATAATGCGCTACAAATATGACTTGTATTGATTTTTTATATATTTATGGAGGTTGAATGATTTTGGTAGATACTTTAAGATATTTCTTCATCGATTGAGGGAAGCTCAAGACTAACAGAGGGTCATACAGTTGAAGAGAAACATGCAGGGTCAACCATTCCAAATGTATTGTAGACCAGTTCATCAGATCAGGTGTGATTGCGCCTTTTAGCATAGTTGATATAGGCATCAATTCTAGTTATGTTAATGTTTTATGAATTGTTATGTTCGATTGCTAAATTGAAAAATCACCATTTAGGTATGTATAATATTTTGAGTATGTCATCTAGATATTATGGATCTGTCAATGTAGGTTTATGGTTAACCAATGGATAAATTCTAACATGAATGTATGGTTCACCATATCCATAAGAAAATGATGGTTCCTTTTCCATCCCCAAGTGTACATTTGGGTCAAATTTCAGTGACGCATTTGACGCAATGGCCACTTTATATTGTCGGGAGAACGAAAAACATTGGACCCCCTCAAATGTCATTTCACATGATGTCACTTTTTTGATGCCATAGATATTGTCTCTGTTGCGACATTTCATTCAGACACGTGTCATCTCAGATTTTACTGTCCAAACCCCATATACTAATTTGTCATCTCAGATTTGACTTTCAAAACCCCACGACAACGAGCCCCACACATACTCAATCCATAAAGGAAAGGTATGAAAACAACGTCATTATTAAAACAACATCATAGAGGAAAGGTATTACAACAAAGTCATTCTCACACTTTGACACTATCTCTCTCTATCCCATCTCTATGTCTTCCTCTTTGTCCCTCTCACATTCTCATACATTCTAGCCTCTCTCCTATTCTATCCTTCTCTCCCTTTTTTTCTCTCCCCCCT
>JZKD02S0801925.1:126088-152805 GCA_000966675.3 Picea glauca | reverse complement strand
GTCACCTCATCAAAATAAAATATCATAATAATCATAAGTAATTCCTACCCTTCCAAACATTTTACCATGATTTCACTACATCCACACCTCCAAAATGTCATATGTCCCTTTCATTCAATCCATCATTGTCAAATCACTATTTATTTGTCACCCATTCACTCTCAATGAGGGAGAGTGTGAATGGGAGACAGAGAAATAGTCACAAGATAATGATGGATTCAATGAAATGGACATATGACCATTTGGAGGTGTGGATGTAGTGAAATAATGGTACAAATTTTGGTGAAATCATGGTACAAATATCTGGATCCAACTTCAAATCAAATATTTTGAAGAGGTACCAATTTTCAAATTTAATTATAATTTCTAGTCATTTTTCAACATGAAGTATCTTTGTTTGAGAGAAACACTTCAGATCAATCCTTCCTCTATTATCTTTCCATAGAAACAAAAATTAATAAATTCCATCCTCCTCATGGATCGAGTTAATATAGGGTTAAGAATTGAGTATAAGTTATGCCTAGGCTTAAATGGAGCTAGGCTAGTCTATGTCATGGTCTACATAAATCTCTAGGTCAACATCTAAATCTATATCTATCTCTATGTGGTGGTCTAGGTCATGGTCTACGTTAAGCTTTGGGTCTGGCGACAAGATATTTGGAGGAATGGAACCTACTGAAATGAACATTATGATTGCTTGGAGGCTTAGAGATTATTAGATTGTAGTGCACCCAAATTGAAAGTATCATTTGAAGGCCCATACATCATGAGATTGTAGTACACCCAAGTTGAGATGACCGTTTGAGGTGGAAAGGCTTTGAGCATGTTTTTTTCTTATTATTTTTCAAGTTCTAAACGCCAAAACCATTGTCATTCATTTCCCTGGAGCCCATACAACCCCTAGTGTTGTAGTCTTTGTTGTGATACCAATTGTAACATACCCAACCACCTGTGTACACTTGTAATGACCCTCATCGTTACGACAACAAAGCGACATACAACAAGTAATTTTTTTTGTTTGCATTTAGGAAAATAAACATCACAATTAATAATGACATCAATGCCACAACAACTGAACTATTAGTGAAACACTAATAACACGGTAACAACGTGCATGACGTAGGTTGACACAATATTGCAATGAATAACAAAATACATAACGACACATTATCCCAATAAACAACATTCCATAAACCAAGCATTCTTTTAATAATCATGCATCGTGATACCAATCATAATTCTCTCAAATCATCTCATAAGCAACATCATCAGTTAACATCCAGATAATATGAGATAATATAATGCTACTTAAGGATCATAGAGATAATCATAAAATGGCATAAGATACTTCCCGCCCAACCTACCCTCCAAGGTTAGGACCTCCAGGACACATAAGAAACGCTCAAGCCTAGGTTCCCATCGATTTTGACCATTTAAGGTCTTAGGGTTGGTGATTGTTCTGAGGAACAAGGAGGTGTCTACATCCCACCCGACACAATCAACCCAACCACTAAGATAAACAATAACATCATTAATAATATAATTCATCAATCCAAACCTCAATTAACTAGGGAGCGAGGGTAATCATCACCGTTAATAATCATACAACAAGATAAGTAACGACACATTAGTAATGTAGTTCTAAATCAATCAAGACTCATTAATATTTATTGGTGCATTCAAATATATGCTAAACAATCATTTTATCTACAAGGCGCAAGAAATTTAAATACCCATCCAGTCACAATCACATTAAGTCAAAGGCACAACAAAAGTAAGTAAGAAAAGACTAATCATTATGGACCTACAACGTGCGCAAGAACATGATAATCGTGTTCACTACTTCATTCAAATAACTCAATAAAACCTTAAAATAACATCTAGAACTATCATTCCCTTCATTAAATTTATGTGTGCAAGAACAACTGATTCTAAGAGATTAAGTGTCCTTGTTATCAATTTCACACTAGAGCCCAAGCCCTTTTATTACAAGGCACCAAGAGATCAATCAAAATTGAACACACTTTAAGCTATTTACAATGCGCTAAGGAATCAATCATTAACTATTGAGACATGTAATCCAATGTGCCAAGAGTCTGAATACCAGATCCATGACTACTACGAGTCCCAACAACGGTAACCCCTTCAGTGTAATTTTAATAATCTTGTTTAAAGCGACCTTCTAAAGTCTGATACATCCATAAAAGTGATAAGAAACTTTTACAGAGCTCCGGACGAACCACTAATTTATATTTACCGTGCATGTACTCACTTAGATGCAGTTACTAAGATATTCATCAAATTATGAAATCCACCAATCATTAATTTACACAGTAATTACATTATTCGCCAATTTCTGAAATCCACCAACATTAATATACACAGTAATTGCATTATTCGTCAATGTTGAAATCTACCAACATTAATTTAAGCAATAATTACGTTATGTTTATGGATCTGATAGTAATTGCATGAATTTACATTATAAATAAATCACACGGTAATTTCCCATAATTATAAACTAATAGTGATTTCCATAATTTACATTATAAATAAATCACATAGTCATTTCCTATAATTACAAAACTGATAGTGATTGCCAAAATTCACATTATAAATAAATCACACAGTAAATTCCTATAATTATAAAACTGATAGTGATTTCCAGAATTCACGTTATAGTTAAAAATACAGTAGTTGCAATTTAATTAAGGAACTAACATCACTACCCGAAATTACATTGTTCCTAAACATACACTGTGGATTCATTTTAATTGTTGATCCGAATTTATTTACCATCGCAAGAATTAAGAGAGGGTCGACTCTTTCTTATGCCCGGCTTGCCAACTCGTCCTTCCAACAGATCCACACTTGTTAGAAGAGGGAGATGTCAACAAGTAGAACATTAAAAATATGTTACTAAAGTAATACAACTGATTAATCTCATTAATCTACGGTCTTGGGAGAGGGCTCTTATACCGAGGTCATAGAAGAGATCGATGGGGTAGAGAGAGGCAGAACCAGAGGGCAACTCGTGGAAGGAAAATATGAATAGGCATACTATAAAACAACATAAAACAAATACCAATGAAACGTTGTATATTCATAAAAGGAACGACCCATAATAAAACAACATTAATCGTAGTAAATATATACAATAAGAATAGCTCATTAATTCACGTAGTAAGTAAAAATACAGTAATCAAACACAGAGAATCAATACAACTCTGAGAAAAAAACACAGAGAATCAATACAACTTTGAGAATCAAACGCAGAGAATCAATGTAGAGAATCAATACAACTTTGAGAATCAAACACAGAGAATCAACGTAGAGAATCAATACAACTCTGAGAATCAAATGCAGAGAATCAACACAGAGAATCAAACATTGGTGAACTGGAGAGACCTCCCCAAAATCGTTGTGTGGAAGCATGAGTTCGCAGAGAAAAATCACAATAATCGAAGAGGCTAAGGAGGGAATAAATGCCCACGAGAGAATTCCTTGGGCAACTAAATTATCCTTCACTTATTATCCATGCACAAGAAAGTAGGGAATTTGAATCTCAATCTTTAACACCGCAGTGAAAGACAATCGATTCGGCTCCTAGCCGACTGCTTAGGCACATACTAATAACTTAAAGGATAAAGAATGGAAGATAAAACACAAATTTTCTTTGTATTAAAAACAATAAAAAAACACAGAGAAGTCATTTTCATTTAGAGTTTGGGTTTGCCATTGGAAATTAATCAAAAGTACAGGGAGCATAAGGCTTGGATAACTTTGAATCTTTGATCATAAAATGTTGGGCTCATCAAGACAAATTCACTCAAATAAAAATGGAACCTCTGGATAATATTACGCTGAATAAAACATAAACCTTAATACAATATAAGTACCTTAACTGAAGGCGCATGAACATAATTTAACTACCCTTCAACCAAATTTCACAAGCGTAAATTAACATGACAAAAAATTAACTAAATTTTAACACAGTGACACACGCGTGCTTCGATGATAGAGAGATGAGTATACAGGGAATTTATCTACCATTTAATACAAATATACACATGCGTACCATAGCCAAATACGAATGCTCCCACTTGCCAACCGATGTGACCTCACCGGTACCTCCCAGCCAACGCTAGGGGTGCTCTTCTTCCCTCTAAGCCCATATAGCCGCAAAGGGGCCACACACACAATACAAGAGAATGATAGCACCCATATCGCCTCACAAGGTCGAGATACCACTCATTACCGAAGCTGGGTATCCCAACTCCCACAAGAGAAAGTTCAATCAAGATGAAATTTCAGCAGCATAACGTTACGCAAGACAGATATGATTTCATACTCCTCCTCCACCATCCTTTTTATAGAGCTTATTACTCATTAGTTTCCCAAAACCCTCATTAGATTCCTTTTTCATTTAATTAATTTTGAAAAACTTCCCACATACACATGTCTCCCGATCCCCTAGTTGCACCAGAAAATCAATTTATTAATTAATTAAATTTGTCTATTTCCCTCACCCACCTAAAAGCGTTCCTAAAATTGTTCCTTGATGTTCCATTATTCCCTTACAATTCTTAAATGACTTACAACTTACTTAATTCCTAGTTGAGTTCATAAATAGAAAGTTCCATAGGTTAGATTCCTTACTAAGTTAGACATTCCCCTTTTTCTTTTAAGTTTCCCCTTTTCCTTAGGTTCCCCCCCCCCCTTTTTTTTTAAGTTTCACTTTTTTTTAAAGTTTCCCCTTTTTATAACTAAGTTCAGAATTAGGAGGTTTAGACAAAAACAACCAAATGCATGTTTTATCAATGAAGCCTTTTTTAAAATTTCCTCTTTAATTATTAATGCTTGAATTTTCTTTACCCCCTTCCTGTTACATGTCTAAATTAGTTTTTTTTGTTCAAAGGTTCTACTCAGACCTAGGTTTTCAATTCACTAGGCTTGGCGAGAGTTTTTAAAGGAAAAATTGTTATTAAATTTTACTTATCACATCATTCATTTTAAGGCCGACTAGGTCCTAAGGAGGCATAGTTTTCTAGGCATTAGGTTTATTAACTTACCATATTTAAAATTGTGGCGTTCCCTTTAGGACACACCACGTGCTCCATGGGTGCCACTCGCCTCTTTCTATTTTATTCATGCGACGTGCCCTTCAAGATGCACTACGTGCTCCAAGGGTTCCACTCGCCTCTTGACTAAATTTGGTAGACATCAAACCCCTGGAGTCAATACTCCGTTAGGTGATCTTGTGGGAGACTAACGACCTCTAAGGAATAATGACCTTTCCTTATTGAACACCCCTTAGAATCATCATGAGAAACTGTCACAGTATTCCCTCATGACATCGTGGGTCTTCTCAAACTAGGTAATCGTTACCCTACAGTTCGAGCCACAACGGGAGTGTTAGTAGGCTGTGGTAGGGCTGCTACCACAACTCTCACTCAATGTCTATGGTTGTCATGCGTGACACCTTTACTCCAAATGTGAGTTTGGTTGGAAAGATATCGTCATCCTGCATCCATCAACGAATCATGTCATAAATAACAATCAATATCATAATATCTAATCATATGTACATATATCACATAAACAACATTGAAACCTTAACATTCCACTCCCTCACTCGATCCAGATTCCAAGGGGTTTCATTGATGCGTCGAAATCCTCAACGTCCAGAGTCCTACACACTCAGGAGAACCCAGTCAATACCACCTGTCGATGTAAATACAAAAAAATAACATAACATCAAATCCACAATGTCTCATAATCATACTCAAAACAACCAATAGTATAACGATCCATATCACTTTCATGCAAGTTTCCTCAAAGGATAATTCTGCTCAGTGCATGCAAAAGCGGGATGTTACATACACCCCCTCTTGTTTTAAACTTCGTCTTGAATTTTCAAAGTATGTAAGTGCCAAAATAAAGTGTATCGCAGTATCATTTGTCTAACTATAAAAAAAAATGGAAACTGCTGACACGTATCATTTGCATCCTCCCAAGTCACCGAGTGTGGACTATATTTGTCCCACTAGAACTTGACCTGATTTATTGTTCGATGTCGTAGCCATCGAATTCCATGGTATAGGATGCGTATTGGCTCCACCATGAAATCACCCTCGTCCTATACCTGTAAGGAAATCATGTCAATAACATGCGTAGGATCACTAACATAGTGTCTTAAAACAAATATGTGAAAAAAAATATCTTGTATACGCCTCAAAGAATCAGGCAAGGATAGTCGATAGGCCACAGGCCCCTTCCTTTCTATAATCTTGAAGGGTCCCATGAACCTAGGAGATATTTTATCACCTTTTCCAAAATTGATCGAACTCTTATGTAGTTTTACACGCAAGAAGACTCGATCGTCTACTTCATAACTACGATCGGCACGATGCGCATCGACATAAATATTCTGTCGATACTGCCCTTCCTTGATCCTTTGTCGTATTGTTTTCATTTGATATTCCATTTATTGGATCACTTATGGTCCCTCCAGGACCCTATCCTCAAGCTGATCCCAACTCAAAGGCGTCTGACACGATCACCCGTGAAGAAACTCGAAAGGTGCCATATTAATTGTGCTTTGATAACTGTTTTTGTATGAAAACTCTAAAAGTTGTAAGAAACTCTTCACAACGCTTTGGTTGGTCCTTAACGTACATACGCAACATATCCTCCAATATTTGGTTTGTTCTTTTGGTCTTCCCGTCTATCTCCGGGTGATACGTGGTACTAAACTTGAGTTGGGTTCCCAAAACCTCTTGGAAACTAGTCCAAAATCGTCCTGTAAACATCGATCCTCTATCGGATATAATTCTCTTAGGCATTACATGTAGCCTCACAATATCACTGACGAAAACTCTAGCTATTTCAGGTGCTTGATACTTCATAAACACATGAATAAAATCAGCACTCTTCGTTAGAGTGTTGACTACCACAAAAATTGAGTCATGTCTCATTGTCGTTAGTGGAAATCCAACAATGAAATCCATCGAAATGACCTCCCATTTTGATTCTAGATTAGCATGCGACTTTAGTAATCTTGTCAGATGTCTATGTCCAGCCTTCACCTTATGACATTCTAGACATATTGCAACGTAGTTGACAATTTCTGCCTTCATTCCTTTCTAGAAAAATAAGGGTTTAAGGTCTGCCCTCATCTACGTGACTCTGGGATGAGCCATGTACACGTCTCTATAAGCCCCATTTAGAATCAAAATACTTAACTCGTCATTGGGCGGTACATAAATTCGACCTTTAAATTTCAATAATCCGTCGTTGTCCACAATGAATCCCTCAAATTTTGGTACCATCATTGTGTTTTGTCAGATAAAATCCTTGACCTCTTTGTACCAGTCATCGTCGTGCTGTAAGGTTAGAATATTTTCACGTAGATTCATTTGAAGAGGCATCATCGAAAAAATGTGAGGTCTTCGACTCAACGCATCAACCACTCTATGCATTGTTCCCTTTATGTAAGTAATCTAAAAATCGTACTCTCTAAGAAATTCTGACCAACGTCATCACGCGTTCAAGTCGCTTTACGTAAAGATGTTATGTAGTCCACAATGGTCCATTTTTAGTTCGAATTTCCATCCAAACAGGTAATTTATCAAAAATATCAAGGCATATACAATGGCTAACAACTCCAAATCATGCGTCGCATAGTTCTTCTCATTCCTTCTCAACTTTCTTGAGATGTAAGCGATCACTCAACCATCTTGCATCAAGACTTTGCCTAAGCCTTCCTTGGATGCATCAATGCATACCAAGAAGTCCGCGTCTGTTTCAGGGAACTTTAGTATTGGTGTTGTCATCAACATATCCTTGATCTTTTGAAATGCCTCTACGCATTTCTCGGTCCAATCAAACTTCTTACTCTTCTTTGGAAAATCCATGATCGGATTTGCTATCTTTGAAAAACCCTCAAAGAACCGTCGATAGTATCCCGATAAATCCATGAAGCTACGCACTTTGGGGACATTCATCGGTGCAGGCCATTCCATAATATCCTCGACCTTTGCTGTATCTAGAGTGATACCCTCATCGGAGATGACATGCCCTAAGTAGTGAATATTCGATTGATAAAACGAGCATTTAGACAATTTCCCATACAATTTGTTCTCTCGTAGACACTGTAGCACCAAGCGCAAGTTCTTGTCATGCTCCTCCATTGTCCGAGAATAAATCAAAATATCGTCAATGAATACTTGGTCGAACGTTTCTAAGTATTCGCAGAACACCTCGTTCATCATACTCATAAATACACCTGGGGATTTTGTCAGCCCAAATGGTAAAATAGTAAAATCGTAATGTACAAAACTTATCTTAAAGGTGGTCTTAGGGATTTTATCCTCTTTGATACGTAACTGGCGATACCCTGATCTCAAGTTGATCTTTGAAAACATAGTCGCACCCTTCATCTAATCAAACATATCATCAATCCTTGGCAACAAATATTGATTCTTGATCGTTGCTTTGTTCAATTGACGATATTCAATGCAGATCCTCCATGAACCATCCTTCTTTCGTATGAATACAACCAGCTCACCCCACAGTGATACACTTGGACGTATAAGTCCTACATCCAACAACTCCTTCAGCTACATTTTCAACTCCTGTAACTTTGGGGTCGACATCCGATAAGGCATTATTGCTATCGATTTAGTTCTCGGTTTTAGGCCTATGGTAAATTCCAATTCCCTCTCAGGTGACATCCTAGGTAATTCCTCAGGGAAAACGTCCACAAACTCTCGCACCACCGGAAGGTGTTCTATACCTTTCGCTACTCCCTTCTCATTTAATGCAAGGATCACATAAATCTTACATCCCTTGTGCATGATCTTACGTAGCTGAAAAGAAGAGATAAACCTCAGGGATAGTCCCTGGTTCCGACCTACAATCACGTGTCTTTGTCCCTCATCATTGACCAAGCTCAACGGTTTTGTCTTACAGTCGAGTATCGCATCATGCGATTCCAACCAGTCCATACCGATCATGATGTCATAAGACCCTAAGGTTTTGATGTATAGGTTGTCCCTAGTGAGAAATTCTCACAAGTTAAGGATACATTCCGTAACCTTCCCACCAACCTTTTGTTTGGCTCCCGAAGCCATTTCTACAAAGCTAAACTCATCCTGTTCGACTACCTGTACCTTAATTCTTTTTAGCATTGCACCAGAAATAAAACTTTCGATAGTACCTGGATCTATCAAATGCTAAGGGTCTGGTCAGTGACGGAACCTGATGTCTTAAGCATGGTCGAATAGTGTTCTTCCTAGCGGTTATTCACCATTGCATGGATCTGATGGGCCTTGACCAAATATCCCATGGTATTGGGTCCGGGTGATCTAGATGCTTTGGTCCTCTTCACTGGGAAGCCACGCTAGTAAGGTGGCTCCCCACATGTCCAACACCCTTTCTTCAGTCCAGTACTCCTGGTACCCAACGTAGAAGTTGACGGCCCACCAGCCTAGAACATTGGTCTGTTTTGCTGAACAAACTTAAATTTCTGCTTCTATGGATGATGCTGATGTGGTACTCTACAAGGAGTCCATTGCTGAGGTGTTGGTCACCAAGGTGTAGTGAAAGTGGATCCTCTTTGGAAACCACGATATCCTGGTGAAAGTCTAGCTAGTGTCTGATGCTACTGCACACCAGATGATGCATGTTCCATAGTCTTGCTGGAGTCCTGCTCTGACCCCCACTAATAAGCTCCTTCTCTGTTATGAGGGCCTTCTACACAACATCATGCAAGGTTTTTGGAATCAAAATCCTAACCTTTGCACAAATTCTAACATTAAGGCCAAACACAAACTTGTTGACCTTAAGTTTCTCGGTATTCAGGTGCGGATCATACCGAAGAGGCTCCATAAAACAGGCCTCATACTCGGGCACCATATGATCTCGCTGTCGCAAGGCATTGAGCTCGTTGAGCTAATGCTCAATGAATTCCTCAGAAATATACCTCTCCTGGAACCATTCCTTGAACAGTTCCTATGACGTCTTTGACTGCCATTTTCAATTGTGGCAGGAGTGTCTTCCATCATAGAAGAGTGCTCCCCTTCAGTTGAAAGACCGCCATGTGGACCTTCATGTTGGAGGTATATTCACAAAGTGCAAAGAACATCACCATATTCTCAAACCATGCCTTGGCGGATATGCTGTCTGCGACACTTCTGGACTTGAGAACTTATCCCTCTCAAGATCTCAGTGAATGCTAATGGTATGAGCTAGGGTGCACTGTGGACCGTCAGGGGTATAGGAACCCTGGACTCATCTCAGTACAGATGATGAATCAAGGCCTCTGACATTCCCTGGAAGGACCTTGTCAGACCATCATCATCCCTTACAACAATCGAATCCAACCCAAGGACTTGTTCTTCCCCTTGGGGGTTAGACTCTGAGGGCACATGTAGTTATTGAGGCATCACACCTCCTTCCATGGCACCACGTTGCGAACCTCTACAACGTCCTCTAATTGAGATCACCGCATGGACACGTTGAAGTTTTAATTAGCGCTAGGTTATTACTCAAGGGTTTACTGCAGTGGAAATCATGGCGATCCACAGTCGTAGGGTTGAACCTGCTCTGATACCATATGTAACGACCCCCATCGTTACGACAACAAAGCAAAATATAACAAATAATTTTTTTTCTTTCTTTGTGTTTAGGAAAATAAACATCGCAATTAATAACGACATCAATGTCACAATGGCTGACGTATTAGTGAAACACTAATAACATGGTAACAATGTGCACAACGTAAGCTGACACAATATTGCAATGAATAACGAAACACATAACGACGCATTAGAGCAATAAACAACAATGCATAACCCAAGCATTCTTTTAATAATCATGCATCACGACACCAATCATAATTAACTCAAATCGTCTCATAAGGAACATCATCAGTTAATATCCAGATAATATGCGATAATATGAGATAATATAATTCTACTTAAGGATCATAGAGATAATCATAAAATGACATAAGATGCTTCCCGCCCAACCTACCCTGCAAGGTTAGGACCTCCAGGACACATAATAAATGCTCAAGCCCAGGTTCCCATCGATTTTGACCATTTAAGGTCTCAGGGTTGGTGACTATTATGAGGAACAAGGAGGTGTCTACATCCCACCTGACACAATCAACCCAACTTCTAAGCTAAACGACAACATCATTAATCATATAGTTCATCAAGCCAAAACTCAATTAACCAGGGAGCGAGGGTAATCATCACCGTTAATAATCATACAATAACATAAGTAACGACACATTAGTAATCTAGTTCTAAATCAATCAATCATCATTAATATTATTGGTGCATTCGAACATATGCTAAACAATCATTTTATCTACAAGTCACAAGAAATATAAATACCCATCCAGTCACAATCGCATTAAGTCTAAGGTACAACAAAAGTAAGTAAGCAAAGACTAATCAATATGGACCTACAACGTGCACAAGTAGAGGAAGATAATATTGTTCAATACTTCATTCAAATAACTAAATAAAACCCAAAACTAACATCTGGAACTATCATTCCCTTCGTTAAATTCATGTGTGCAAGAACAACTGATTCTAAGAGATTAAGTGTTCTTGTTATTGATTTCGCACTAGAGCCTAAGCCCTTTTATTACAAGGCACCAAGAGATCAATCAAAATTGAACATACTATAAACTGTTTACAATGTGCTAAGGAATTGACCTTGAACTATTAAGACATGTAATCCAATGTGCTAGGAGTCCGAAGACCAAAGACATCACTACTACAAGTCCCAACAACGGTAACCCCTTCCGCTTAATTTTAATAATCTTGTTTAAAGAGACCTTCTAAAGTCCGATACATCCATAACAGTGATAAGAGACTTGTACAAAGCTCCAGACCAACCACTACTTTATATTTACCGTGCATGTACTCACTTAGATGCAGTTACTAAGCTATTCATCAAATTATGAAATCCACCAATCATTAATTTACACAATAATTACATTATTCACCAATTTCTGAAATCCACCAACATTAATATACACAGTAATTGCATTATTCGTCAATGCTTAAATCCACCAACATTAATTTAAGCAATAATTACATTATGTTTATGGAGCTGATAGTAATTGCTTGAATTTACATTATAAATAAATCACACTATAATTTTCCATAATTATAAACTGATAATGATTGCCAGAATTTCCATTATAAATAAATCGCACAATCATTTCCTATAATTACAAAACTGATAGTGATTTCCATAATGAACATTATAAATAAATCACACAGTAAATTCCTATAATTATAAAACTAATAGTGATTGCCAGAATTCACGTTATAGTTAAAAATACGGTAGTTGCAATTTAATTAAGGAACTGATGTAACTAATTGAAATTAAATTATGCCTAAACATACACCATGGATTCATTTTAATTGTGGATCCGACTGTATTTACCATCGCAATAATGAAGAGAGGATCGACTCTTTCTTACGCCCAACTTGCCAGCTCATCCTTCCAGCAGATCCACACTTGTTAGAAGAGGGAGACGTCAACAAGTAGAACATTAAAAATATGTTGCTAAGGTAATACAAAAGATTAATCTCATTAATCTATGGTCCTGGGAGAGGGATCTGCTATCGATGTCGCAAAATATATTGATAGGGTAGAGCAAGGTGGAACCAGAGGGAAACTCGTTGAAGGGAAATATGAATACACATACTATAAAACAACATATAACAAATACCAACGAAACATTGCATATTCAGAAAATGAATGACCCATAATAAAACAACATTAATCTTAGTAAATATATAAATTAAGAACAACACAGTCATTCATGCAGTAAGTAAAAATATAGTAATGAAATGCAGAGAATCAATACAACTCTGAGAATCAAACGCGGAGAATCAATACAACTCTAAGAATCAAGCGCAGAGAATCAACGCAGAGAATCAATACAACTTTGAGAATCAAACACAGAGAATCAATGAGGAGAATCAAACGTTGGTGAACTGGAGAGACCTCCCCAAAATCGTTGTGTGGAAGCACGAGTTCGCAGAGAAAAATCACAATAATCGCAAAGGATGAGGGAATAAATGTCCATGAGAGAATTCCTTGCTGGGCAACAAAATTATCCTTCACTTATTATCCATGCACATGAAAGCAGGGCATTTGAATCTAAATCTTTAACACTAGAGTGAAAGATAGTTGATTCGACTCCTGGCTGACTGCTTAGGCACATAATAAGAAATTAAAGGATAAAGAACATAAGATAAAACACAATTTTTATTTGTATTAAAAACAATAAAAAAACACAGAGAAGTCATTTTCATTCAGAGTTTGGGTTCTCCATTGGAAATCATTGAAAAGTACAGGGAGCATAAGGTTGGGATAACTTTGAATCTATGATCATAAAATGTTGGGCTCACCAAGAAAAATTCACTGAAAGAAAAATGGAATATCTGGATAGTATTATGCTGAATAAAACATAAAAATTAACACAATAGAAGTACCTTAACTAAAGGCACATGAACGTAATTTAACTACCCTTCAACCAAATTTCACAAGCGTAAATTACCAGGACAAAAAATTAACTAAATTTTAACATAGTGATGCATGCGTGCTTCACCGATAGAGAGATGCATATACAGGGAATTTAACTACCATTCAATACAAATATACACATGCGTACCATATCCAAATGTGAATGCTCTGAAGTCATTGTTCCATGCGCACTCCGTTCAACTCTCGCTTTCCAACTGATGTGACCTCACTGGTACCTCCCAGCCAATGTTAGGGGTACTCTTCTTCCCCTTGAGCCCTCCAAGCCATAAAGGGGCCACAGACACAATACCAGAGAATTATATCACCCAACTCAGCTCGCAAGGTTGAGCTACCACTCGTTACCCGAGCTGGGTATCCTAACTCCCACAAGAGAAAGTCCAGTCAAGATGAAATTTCAGCAGTGTAATATTACGTAAACAGATCTGATTTCATACTCCTCCTCCACCATCCTTTTTATAGAGTTTCTTAGTCATTAGTTTCCCAAAACCCTCATTAAATTATTTTTTCATTTAATTAATTTCAAAAAACCTCCCCCGTACACATGTCGCCCGATCCCCTAGTTGCACCAGAAAATCAATTTATTAATTAATTAAATTTTTCTATTTTCCTCACCCACCTAAAAGCATTCCTAAAAACGCTCCTCGGTGTCCCATTATTCCCTTAAAATTCTTAAATGACTTATGCCTTACTTAATTCCTAGTTGAGTTCATAAATAGAAAGTTCCATAGGCTAGATTCCTTACTAAGTTAGGCATTCCCCTTTTTCTTTTAAGTTTCCTCTTTTCTTTAAGTTTCCCCTTTTCCTTAGGTTCCCCCCCCTTTTTTTTAAGTTTCCCTTTTTCTTAAAGTTTCCCCTTTTTATAACTAAGTTCATAATTAGCAGGTTTAGAAAAAAACAACCAAATACCCCTTTTATTAATTAAACCTTTTTAAAAATTTACACTTTAATTATTAATGCTTGAATTTTATTTACCCCCTTCTTGTTACATGTCTAAATTAGTTTTTTTTGTTCAAAGATTCTACTCAGACCTAGTTTTTCAATTCACTAGGCTTGGAGACAATTTTTAAGGGAAAAATTGTTATTAAATTTTACTTATCACATCATCCATTTTAAGGTCGACTGGGTCCTAAGGACGCATAGTTTCTTGGCATTAGGTTTATTAACTTACCATAGTTAAAATCATTATGTTCCCTTCAGGACACACCACATGGTCCAAGGGTGCCACTCGCCTCTTTCCAATTTATTCGCGCGACGTGCCCTTCAAGACGCACTACCTGCTCCAAGGGTGCCACCTGCCTCCTGACTGAACTTGGTAGACGTCAAACCCCTAGAGTCAATACTCCATCAGGTGATATTGTGGGAGACTAAGGGCCTCAAAGGAATAAGGACCCTGCCTTATTGCGTGCCCCTTAGAATCATCATGAGAGAATATCACAATATTCCCTCACGACATCGTGGGTCTTCTCGAACTAGATAATCGTTAACCTATAGTTCGAGCCACAGAGGGAGTGCTAGTAGGTTGTGGAAGGGATGCTGCCACACCTTTCCCTCAATGTGTCTGGTTTTCATGCATGACCCCTTTACTCCAAATGTGAGTCTAGTTGGCAAGCTATCGTCAGCCTACATCCATCAACGAATCATGTCAGCAATAAAAATCAACATCATAATATCTAATCATATGTACATATTTCACATCAACAACATTCAAACCCTAACAGTCTACTCCCTGACTCGATCCAGAGTCTAAAGGGTTTCATTGATGCCTCAACATCCTCAACATCCAGAGTCCTGTACACTCAGGAGAACCTATTCAATAACACATATCGATGTAAATACAAAAAAAAACATAACATCAAATCAACAATGTCTCATAATCATAATCAAAACAATGAATAGTATAACGACCCGGATCACTTTCACGCAAGTTTCCTTAAAGGATAAGTCCACTCAGTGTGCACAAAATTAGGATGTTACAACACTATTGGGATTGTGGGGTACTTAAAATTTTCCTCATCTTTGCCTTAATGGAAATATTTATTCAACACCATAGAGGCCACGATGGAGGAGAGAGTTCTCAAGTTGAGGACATCCTATCTTCTCTTCGTGTAATTTTTGTTTCTAAGTCTTTTTTAGAGTTCTTTTGGACTCTTTTGATGGGAATATACAATGTGATGCTCATAAAGAACTGAATTCCTTAACATCTATGAATATTTCTCCTCAAAAATGTGTAATAAAGGAGCCCAATACTCTGTGTAGCAGGGCTTCCATTAGCAAAGCGACTGAAAACAATCACATTTGCACCTAATCGCATAGTACTTGTATTAAATCCACTTTCATATCATCCTATAGTTGTACTATTAGTTTTTACTTAGTAACCCAATCTCATACATTTATGCATGCAATCAAGATCCATTCCACCTCCATTATCTTGGAAAAGAAGAGTTGAAATATTGTCCCTAGGGTTCTGAATTTTGTCCACAATGATAAAAGTTTCACCATTTTGAAAATATTCAACTACATTATCAAGCAAATTCGAAATATCTCCAAATTCCCATGTGTGGGAAGTCGCATTAGAATGGAGGAATTTTGGATGTACTTGAACATGATACATGCCATTTAGTAAAAATCACTTTTTTTCATTTTGGACATCATAATCCCCAGCTCTCCAAAATTGATTAAAGCTATTTTTATTTGAGTTTATACTTGAAGAGTTAAGTCAAAGAAAAAATGAATGCAAATGATGTTCTCTTTGCAATGCATTTTCTAATCTCCACCCCTTCCCAGAAAATATATAATATAACCATAATCATAATATGATTTGATATGACCCTCCAAAGGGTTCACTACAATCTCACATCTTTCTGCCTCAAATGGTCATTTCAACTCGGTTGTACTACAATCTCATGATGTCTGGGCCTCCAAATGGTTCATTGCAATCTCACTATCGCTCCACCTCCAAATGGTCCTCCTTTACGCAACATTACAATTTTTCTCCTTTGGTACAAGATGGAAGATAAGTAGTATGTCTATCTATCTCAATTAGAATAACATGGTTATAATATCTCTTCTCTTTAGTGCTAGACTCAATATAACCATCATAAACTAGAGGACAACTTAGGTCAAAGGGAGTGATTTTTTGGGTTATGATGGAGTTGAAAAAATTAGAGCTTCCATCGAAACAATCTTAACCTAAAAAACACTTTCCTTAACATCCTTCTTGTATAAAAAGTTATCAATATGTATTGAATTAGCTAATGAGAAGTGTGAACCATTCTTTAGAAAACTATCTTTGGGGGAAAGCCAAAGATGATTAGATCCATCATTGGGAACTTTACGCATATTCTCACTTCCTTTTGGAAATAAAATGTCATCCGAATGGTAGGTTCCTAAGGGATCATCCTTGCTCAGTTCTTGGATTGATCCTTGGATATGTTCCTTGGTGGTTGATATAAGTTCAAAGATGTGTCTAGGGCTCTTGGATGTGTTCCAGGGAATCCTTGCAAAGTGCTTGGATTGATCCTTGGATGTGTTCCTTGGTGGTTGATATAAATCCCTACATGTGTTCTAGGTCCCCTTGATGTGTTCTAGGGAACCCTTGCCTAATTCATGGGTTGATACTTGGTATTGTACCTTGGTGGATAAGACCCTACATGTGTTCTAGGGCCCCCATATGTGTTCTGGGGAAACCTAGTCTTTGACTAGGTATATCTTGGTGTAATACCAAGATGTGTTGATGTGTGATCCTCTTCCTATATCCCGAGATGGTCCATGAAACCTAGGAGTGCCTATGAAGATGGACATGACCACATTGTTGATTGTCCCCCTTATGCAGTGATGATACAGTTTATAAGTCATTATGAGACTCATGTGGACATGTTTTTCCATTATGGACCCCATTTGACTTTGTCTTAAAAGGTACCCCCTTGTTGTTTACATGATTGAGGTTTTATTTATGTGATTGGGGTTTTATATGTGTTTAGGATTTTTATAATTAATATTAATATTAATTGACATTTTAATTATTATTTATATTAATTAAATGTCAATATTTAATTATAATTTTAAATTTCCCTAACCCCTCTCCCTAACTTTAAATAAGACCCTACCCTCTAGCATTCTATTACACTCACACTCACTCACTCCTCACTCTCCTATTTGTTGAGGCCACCTTAGTTGTTCTATATTGATTATGGTGTGGCCTCCTTTTTGGACTATCTTTTCAGATTTGAGTTTTGTTTTGTTGGTGCGGCCTCTCCATTTGATGTAATAATTTTAGATCTGATTTTTTTTTGTTGGTGCAGACTCTCTATTTGATGTAATAGTTTTAGATCTGATTTTTGTTGGTGTAGCCTCTCCATTTGATGTAACAGTTTCATATATGATTTTGTTGGTTCAACCTCCCCATTTGGTGTAACAGTTTCAGATCTTCATTTTGTATTGGTATTGGTTGGGTCTTGGTATTGATTGGAGTGTTTATCTAGTGCTTCTTTATTTTAACTTATGGAGGGTTTGATATATATGGATTGTTGGTTATCAAGGGTTTTCTTGTTTGATATGGAGAGTTTTGTTGTCTTTGTTTTTGGAGTTCTTGTTGTCCCTTCTTGTGGGGTACCTATTTTTTTTTTATCAGCTGTGGTCAATACCTTGTTGTCTCTTCTTGTGGAGTACTTTTTGTAATTGTCTTGTGATGGTCTATACCTTGGAAAAACTGTTCCTAAGTCCTTATGACAGAGATAAAACGCTAGAGGTTTGATCCATGAACCTAAAACTATTTCTAAGCATATTATAAAGGTTTTCATCCACACATGTGATATGTACATCTTTCTTAGATCAGGAGGTAAGCTTGAGGTTTGTCTTTTCACATTTAATTTAGATATGTTTATTTCTTTTCTCATATATGCCGATCTTGTGAACATAAAAATAAAAAGGCATTATTTGTTTCTATTTTTCCCTAATTCTAACAATTTTCCTATGACTTTGACCAAGGCCACACTACTCTAGGAATCCTCCTCACACCTTCTTGTGACCATTCTTCTTTCTATTCTATGACTATACCAAACATCACTAAACAACACAATCCCTGGAATCATATTAATCTCTCTATTACTAAGCTCTTGTTATTGAAACTATGTGATATGACACTCAAAGGATAACTCATATCTACAATTTATCGAACTCACTATGAAGCTTCTATATGATTAGAGTGGTATCATTATTAGGAAGATATAGTATGAAGATTAAGACTAACTGTCTTATTACTTGTATTATACCAATATTATTGAGGCAATGCCATCAACTATTAATTATAAGCTAATCCATATTGAATCTAATCACATTGATTATGAATAATGTGTGTTCAATTCATACTAACATGAAGTGTCTAATTCAAAAAATAACTGTGATTCGAATAAATCTTTAACATGACTAATAAGTATTGATCTGCTTTGTTTAACTATGCTTCTACTGGTATGATTACATACTTATATCTATGATTTCCATTGCTTATGATGAACCTGTTTATATGGTGAGTAATACAAGCCCATTATTTATCTATGATAATATCATTACCCTTATAACTATAACATGTAAGCAATTATAGTAATAAGGTAACCATTACTTATGCATGGACTAGTAATACCTATACAACCTTATTTACTCCTATTGTGTGATGTATGTACCCGATGAGTGCAATGAATATGGAATAAAGGGGCATTCACATTACCACATATAGGTGAATGGAAATAAGCTTACATCATATGTATTCAAAGCTCCTTGTATCTCATATGTAGAAACACAAGTAAATCCCAGGAATCACTTGTATTACCATAAGTTGATAGGTATGAATATGGTATGATCAAAACAGTATGAGTTCCATATTCTTGAATAGGGATATATCATTAAATGTATATATAAAGAGAATATATTATGTGAAATAAGCATGTCATATATAACTGATATGGAACCAATGTAAGTTGTAAGTGATATGTTGAACCTTAGGTATTATGTGTAATTATTCATATAGGTCAAATTGTATTACACGACATTCATTGTAATTACCTAATATTGGTACAACTATAATACAGAGAAGAGTGTAATCTCCATAGTAATAACCATAACTAAGCTATCGTAATAAGAAATGCTTACTATCATATTCAATGTATAGGTTGTGTATACCAGTACATATCACATGTTCGTATTGATTACTATGATTCCCATCTTAAGTACAGTATAAGCATTACTATTAAATCACATTGTTATGATATGAAATCTATGAAGTAAGACCATGGAAACTTATGAGCTTATATCGATTAATCAGATAGGAGCAAAGTATATATATGGGTTTCATTACCTTATCATAGGTAACTAGTAGAGATAATGGTATAAGTACTATCATGTTCACTAAGGCGATATAACAAGGGTAGCATAACACATGTATGGGCTTATCATATGTATTATTCCATATTCAATGATTACATATATTTGTATTAGTATCACTAAACAAGTTATTCACTATATGCCCTTATTAGGATGATACAAGGAAATTACTTCATTTTAAAATTTTCTAGTTGCAAAATTTAAAAATATAAAAAAAAAAATGAGTTGACATTTCTTTTTAAATACCTTCATGATGCCGGAATTGCGACGTCTGGTAACGTCGCTCCCATGGCACATACGTTGGATGTATATAGTGTTTCATTGGTTGAGTGACGTTACGATAAGTCAGAATTGCGATGTATGGTAACGTCACTCCCATGGCACCAACGTCAATGATATATAGCTTGTCGTCGGTTGAGCGACGTTACTATAAGTCGTAATTGCGGCTTATGGTAACGTCACTCCCATGGAACATATGTCAGAGATATATAGCATGTCGTCGGTTGAGGGACGCTAATATAAGTCAGAATTGCGACATATGGTAATGTCTCTCCCATGGTGTCCATGTAGTGGAGACCGACGAAATTGGATGTTGGAATTCCGATGCCTTTGATGTCACTGTAGAGACGACTATATGGGGTTTGGATAGTCAAATATGAGATGACATGTGTCCGCATGAAACATCACAATAGATATGATATCTATGTCGTCAAAAAAGTGACATTATGTGAAACAACGCTTGAGGGGGTCTATTGTTTGTTGTTGTCCCGAAAAACAAAAGTGGCAATTGCGTCGAACGTGTCATCAGAATTTGACCCAAATGTACTAGTAGGTGGCCTCGACCTTTGGGGACAAGCCCTAATACTAACCCTTAAATGATATATAAAAAAATACAAGGATCAATTAGGGAATACCTAGATAGTATTGACACGTAGATGATGATGTTAGGTTTAGGACGAATAACTCTCGAGCTTGTAATAGATTTTTAACTCTCCTCTTTCTCTCTTAATGATGATAAAACAATGAAAAAGAATAAATGGGGAGATCCCTTTTATAGTCGAAATTCAAGGTCGCCCAGGGAATTCAAAACTTTACTGGAGGAAATGATGTAAAACCCTTTGGTGAGAACTAGAGGTGTTGATGAAAATCTTCCCAGTATGCACTGGAGAACATGGTGGGAAAATATCTAGTGTGCACTGGAGGCATTAATGCAAAGCCCTCCAGCGAGACCGAAGGATTTATTGTTAACACGATCATATGTGTTAGAGAGAATATTTAGAAGGTCTCCAGTCCCAGTGGAGATGTTTGTGTAGAGACCTTTGGTTATGACCAGATAAGTTACTGGGAAGTGCTATGGTTACACTATTTACGTTTCGACAGTGTTTTTGTGAAGTTAGGATCAAGTTCATCGATTGTTGATTTATCATCCTAGAATACTTTATGGGAAGCCCTCCGATGTATATGAAAGAACTTAAGGGGAACTCCTCCATAATGCGCCTTAGGAGTTTGAAAGAAATCGATTGATAGATAGAGAATCTTTTTTTCAATATTTTTCTAAGTATTGGAGCAACATATTCAACTCAAATGAAATCAAAATAAGGTGACTTGTTGAGAGAGAGGAAAAAAACAATTAATCATTTCGAAAAAATTTCAAGTCAAGAGGCTCTTATAGAATTCAAGAAGGGTCCGATTTCTTGGAGAGGAGGATTTATAAGAAAAAAATGTAAGAAAAAGGGAGGTTGTGATGCTTGACATAAAAAATGGCGAAACATTGAGCGAAGACAGGAATCTCTACAGAGTGGTATCTAAACACAAAATTTTGATAATTGAAGAACAAGTGATGCATGACCCAAGAGAGAAAGAGTAGGTTCCATAATAATTTTAAATGAATATTTTGATCAGACAAAGTTTGTATTATACAAAGAAGAAGTTATAACCATGGCAAGATCATACTGATTTAGATAGTGAAACATTTTCAACCAAAATTATTTTTGGGTAGGCATGATAAGTTCAATAGGTAAATGATATATTGGGAATGATGAAAATACAATTTTATTTCACATTTCTCTGGTGTCGGTCCATTGCTAGTGCGTGTCCATAGCTCCAACAGATTCACCTCAATGTCACAATCCTTGCTCCAATTCTAGTGAGCGTCCATAGCTCCGGTGGAGATACTTACTTGTCCCACATGATCTAGAATTCCTTTCCCCGATCCTTCACCTTTTACAATTTGTTTCTCTTATTTAGAGAGAGGTGGATGGGGGGAATCAAGTCTTCCTTTGAAGGCATGAGGGATGGCACATGTGAAGGTGATATTTTCAAACTTGATTATAGTTGAGAGAACTTCCTGAGTAACATTCCCTAGAGTACTACAAATGCCTTTCTGAAACCATTTCCCCTTCATTTAGAAAAGAAAAAAAAATGTTCTTAGACATGACTCTCGACTCTTT
This sequence comes from Picea glauca, assembly GCA_000966675.3. NCBI lineage: Eukaryota > Viridiplantae > Streptophyta > Pinopsida > Pinales > Pinaceae > Picea > Picea glauca. The sequence continues at coordinate 130,399 of JZKD02S0801925.1, read as the reverse complement.
TACTTGTTTTTAAGAGTACAATGCTCATCTGCTGCTAAAATATGTTCCTCTATTGGGTCTGACTTAAAGTTATGCACTGCAATGCTACACAAACAAGAATGAAGTTATGTATGGAACCCAATCTTACATATTTACTAGCTTTTGACACAAATATATCATCGTTCAAGAGGTGTTCAAATCCAGGGCACCAAACGCTCAGGAAATCCAAGGTGAGAATTTTCAAGACAAAGGAAATACAACTATATGAAATCAAAAGAAAAAAAAATGCAAAGAATTAAAAAAATCAAGAAATGGGAAAAAGGTAAATAAAGTGGGAGGAAAATCAAAATCAATCTGTTTATTTATGTATACGGGAAAAGTTACCTCAAAGGCTAGCTAATGTAGTGTTTCAGGACTTGGCCATCAATGAGGAGGAGGTCTATGTCCCCTTTATGGTTTTTTAAGTGATAGGTTCCTAGGTCATTATTCTCTTTAATTACAAAAGGGCCTAGCCACAATTGTTGGAACTTTAAATGTTTTCCTTTATCTTCATGTGGATTGTCCCATTTGAGGACCAAGTCTCCAACCTGAACGCCTTTGTTTCCAACATTTTTTTTATCAAACCAACATTTAACAGTCTATTGGTGAGCTTCAAGTTTGGTTCTAGATTTGGGGTGGTTCCCTTCTATATTCAACAAGATATAAATGCATATTTGGATGACGAGGCATTCTCTCCCACATGACTATTGTGTAATTTGAACGGAAGGAAGATAAATATTTGAAGGAAGGATAAAATATTTCCCGTAGATAAAGAGAAAAGGGGAGGTCACTATGGAAGCTTTGGGAGTGACATGATCAGACCATAGGGCATTAGGTAGTGTGTTATGCCAATTTCTCTGTTGGTCGACCACAATTCATTTAAGAATGTGGGTCATTGTTGGCCCTTGACCAAGTTTTGAGGAACACTTGCTCATATTTGACCGTTTTTGGGACTTTGACAGCTTGTCAAAGATGGAGTGCAATGCGAAGAGAAAATCATGGAAGCTAGACCCCTTTTTGGGTCCTTTTAGGGTTTTGGGTTAATGTAATGGGGAAGGGATGTCGGCCCGTGGGTTTACCCACGCTTAGACCCACTTTTGTAATGTATAAATAGATAGGCAATGTAAGAAGTAGTAGAAGTTGTTTCTTAGTGCACTTGGTGATTGCTTAGTGCAAGTTGGATAAAGTGCTAAGAGTTGGATCTGTGTGATCAAGTATTGTAAGGCTTTATGCATTTTGTGTAAGACTTGCAGAGCTGAGTGCAACTCCCTGTGAGAGACTGTAGAAGGCTTTGTGCTGTAAGGCAAGGAATAAGGATCTAGTGAGATGCACAGATATTTTTTCCTATGTGCAGTAGGTTTTGGAGGCTTTGTGCTATAACCGATTGAAGACATTAATAAAGAAGAAGACTTTGTGGATGTAGCCCCAGGGTGGCGGTGAACCACAGTAAATCTGTGTGTTGTTCTCTGTGCCTTGACTTGATGTGCTCGTCTCTTCCTTTGCTAAGTGCTTTGATGTGTTTAGATATATATATTTATGCTTTGTGCTTATGAGCTATGAATGAATGTTATCTTTGATATGTATGAATATACTTAGTGCTGATCTATAGGATCTGATCTGTTTTACTGTTACTAAGTGCTGAAAGATCTTAGATCTAAGTAAATGTTGTGATGCTCTTTGCTATCTGCGAAGTATAATAAGATTGAATATTGATGAAGATTAACTGCTAAGTGCTCTGTTAATTGTTAGAATCACATGTCTGTGTCCCAGGTAAGGTTGTAGACATCTGAGTCCTGCAACTACCACTGCCTCTACCTCGGGTGAGACTTCATTTGCTTCACAAGTGTTGTTGAAAGGGTCGGTAGTTAGGGTTTTGTTGGTGCGTTGTTGTAGCATTGAACCCTGGGTCTGCCCCTGTGCCAATAAATGGTTCCATTGCCAGGACCTAAAACTGTGATTGCTGGGAACTGAGCAGAAGAAGCTTTGTGCAAAGATTCGTCCTGAAATTGTAAAATCTTTGTGCATGGATCTATGCCCTAGTGCATAGTGATCCACTTGATCTAGAAAGATCTGTGATGAAGAAGGAAGGACAGATCTGAAGGAAAGAAGTCAGATATGCAAGAAAAGAGGTTGATACTAAAGAAAAGAAGTAAGATCTGTAAGCTCTATGCTCCGATAAAGGTAAGAATAGTTAAAATTTCTTAGATCTGGAAGCTTTGTGCCCTGTAGAAGTAAAAGAGGTGAAATTTTTTGTTTCTAAAGTATGGATTTAGGTATTCTTGATAGATTTTGTCCTAGCTTGAAAAATAGGGCATTATTAGATGAAAGAACATTTGATATGAATATATCTGATAAGAATAATCATAGATATGTTATACCTATGCATAAAAAGAATTTTTGGACTAACCAATGGATGCAAGATCCTAGAAAGAATTTTTGCAGGTTCACCATTATGATCCTAGCGCGTAGTTTAAGAAAAGTTGGGGATCATTGAAGAGAAAGAGAGGATTAACTTGTTGTTACAGTTGCAGAAGACTGGGACATCTTGCTAAGGAATTCCCTAGGAGAAACCCTAGTTTCCTATATTGTAAGGCTATGGACCATGAAGTACTGGATTGCCCTAGAATGATTGCTAGACATGAAAAGATGAATAGGGAGAAAGAAAACCCTGAAGGAGGTAAAGAGACTAAGATTATAGAAGAACCCCAGAAAGAATTAGAGATTATGTTGCTGAAAATGAAAGAAACCCTGGATGAACATAAAGATGCCAGTTTGTCAGAGATCTTCAAAGAAAAGGAGAAAATCGAAGTAAGAATAGGAGACTTTGACATTGATTGTGCTCTGGATGAGGGAACATAGATGAACATTATGACATAAAGTACTTGGGAAACCCTATGAAGGCCTGCTATGGTTCCTTCACTAGGAAAAATAGGATTGTTTAAAGGAAAAATGGTAACCCTATCTGGCAGGATTACCCGGATAGCTATGAGTACCCATGGAGCTTCGACGGAGGAAGAATTTGAAGTTATTAAATTTATTGAGGACTATGCCCAATTTCTATCTTTTTTAGGCAAGATCTAGATTGAAAAAGACCAGATCCAAAGAAAAGAAGAAAAGGAAGCCCTAGAACAAAAGAAGCAAGAACTCATGGAATTTATGACTAGAAAGATCACCTACTTGATGGAAGAACAAGAGAACAAATCTAAGCTATTAAACACGAGGGACTTGGATGTTGAATCTATAAGAGCATTAGAAGAACCATAGAAGACTGAAATACCTAATACATATGATGAAGGTGTATTACCCTTGGATCTGAAGAAAGAATCTCAGCATCACGAAGTGACTATGTCGAGAGAAGATAAGGATCAAAATGGAAAAAGGATGAACGAGACGAAGCTCACTGGGAAGAAGTCTAGGAAGCTAAGTAAGAAAAGAGCCAAGATCGAAAAGTTACAGAAGATTCCACAGGAAACTTTACAGAAGGAAAAATCATAGGAATTGAGCTTCACCAGGATACCAGAACAACGACATACGACACTTTGCTGTGGCAAAGAAATATAGTTGTTGGATCGATATACCTGTTCGACTTCTTCCCCGAACGGGATGAAAAGAATTAAAATATCACTACCAGACCATTGGACCATGCCATAACAAATGGATCAACGTTCATGAAATCTTCATACCCGTTGCAAGCAGACTGTTGATGAATTTCCTATTTAGCTATCTGCACCGTGCCCAAAGAACACTTTTTCCAACTGAGAAATCTAAGCCCGCATAATTAGTGATTGTCTACAGTGATCATTGCAAGCATATTGTTCATCCTAGTGCAACATTTTGATATCATCGTGACCCCGATTATCTTTCCTAAGTGCATATTTCCAACGAGCTCACCGAACTTGAGGAATATGTCACAAAGGTCCTTCTTGAGTTAATGACTGAGAGAACCATGTGAGAAAGAATAATGTCCACCAGAGTCCAAGCATCATTGATGGGAGGAGTGCAAGCCTCCTCGTCGACTGCTCGAGCAGGAACATCTCGAGCCGGTGCAGAAAGAAGAACTAATCAGAATCACAACAAAATTGGCGAATGCACTGGGGAAGGCTCTAGGGTTCCTGGAATTTTATCCTTTGGGTAGTTTTAAAAGACTGGTTTTCTTGCCTGTTTTTTTAGTTTCTTTTAAGTCTGAGCTAGCGGAGAGTCTAGTTTTCCATACCAGCTGTCTTTTTTATTTGCTTGACTGTGTTTTTCGAGACCCACAAAGGTACACAGAGCCTAAATAAGGTATGAACGCAT
>JZKD02S0801925.1:87957-126038 GCA_000966675.3 Picea glauca | reverse complement strand
AGAAAGAAGAACTAATCATAAGGACGACATAGCCAACACAAAGTTAGTGCCATCCATCCTACCATCTTACATACCCCCTCTGAGAGGTGAGATTAACAAGGACAGTGTCCCTAGAGACTTTGAATACACCCTAGTCACTGCATATCTACCGAAAGGAGTGCACACCTACTATGCAGATCAAGACAAGGTTACAGTGTTGAAGCTTTGCAACTTCAACCTGGGGGACCGTAAAGCTTACATCATGCTCGCCCTGTATAAGTACTTGACGAGAACTAAGGGAAATAATTTGAAACTCATCCCTTAAAAATGGACAATGAACCTCGCGCAGTCTAATTTTATCAACATTATGAAAGTACTGCACTTCGGCAGACACCAGAAGGTGAATGGTTGTGTAAAAATAGTGCTAGAAAGTTACCACGGAGCATAACTGTGGTTAGATCATCGCATAACTGTTGATCCAATGTTGATCAATAGGATCATCAAGCTTAGCATGCAGGGCCCTGATCCCCATGAGTACTATCCTAGAAAGACCACAGACCGCGCTCTTGTGCAGAAGATCAAAGAAGCCTATGGAAATGTTGAGAAAGGTGCGAGAGGCTACAAGGTATCTTCCATTGAAAGTGGCACAGTGCACATCGCATTCCAACTGATCTCGGGGAAGTTGGTATTCAATAATCGACCAACACAAGTATCTGGATTTGTAGTTGACCTCACAGGAAAGTGCATCGAGGGACTACAAATGAACTAGGTGAAGTACTTGGTGAATCAACTAGAGATTGACTGGAGAGAATCCCAAGATCAGGGGCATGAATTCCATTTTAGCTGGCTCCTGATACTGATCTCTTTTGTTGCATGGAAGATACCGGAAATCAGAACCTTCTCGGACCTGGACCCCTTTGAGCCACTAGCTGGGAAGTTCAGTATAGTATGGTACTCGAACGACATGAGCAAGCAATGATAATCAAATGTCGTTTTCCACACATACTATAACCAATTGAAAGAATCCATAAAGAGGTAACCATGCATAAACCTGAACACTTTATAGAGTTTCTGACCTCTGATAAATTTCAGCGTGGACCGCCACTTTATATACCTAACCCCACGCGATGATGAGCACCACGAACAACTTTAGTTCTATTATAAGTTGACAGAAGAAGAACTAGAAGAGATAACCAAAGAATGGTTGACGGACCTCCTTGTTCCAGTAGACCCCACAAAAATGTTCAACGTCGATAGCCTCGAAACTATGCATGATACACCTGGGCCCAGTAAGACAAAGAAAGAAAAGTCGATGAAGAAGACTGAAGAAGTCCAGGATGTTGACAGCCTATCTGTAAGGATGGCTTCCATTACACAAGATGAAGTAGGTGATGACGAAGAAGGTACAGAAACCCAGAGAGTTGAAGTACCATTGCCTCGGGACGAAGAAGACTCATCGAAGAAAATGAAGGTCTCACCTCTGAAATATTCCTTGAGAAAGAAACCAAGAACCCCTGTAACCAAGATGCGAAGTGCCCTCATGTTGGATGACTTTGATTTCATTGTTGCAATAGTCAATGATGCTTCAAAGGAAATCATAGAGAAGCAGGAGGCGAAGTAGGAACAAATGTATAGCCAGATTGAGATCGCACTCCAGGGAGTACAACAAGCACTCCAGTCTAGCCGAGCAACCTCTACTGCACCTTTTCCAGAAAGAACAACAGAAGTGGGAGATGAATAAGTTCATCTCTGCAAGATTGTTGATACAGTCGAAGTACGCCTTTGACGTTCTCAGGAAGAAAATGCACAGGCCACCCATGCCCTAAAGAAAGAACAAGAGGAACTTGTTGAACAATGTTGAATTGCGCAACAAGAGAAGAATTCTCTCCAAGCAAAATTTGAAGAAGACTGGGTGAATATCCAAAAAGAGAAAGAGCAGCTTCTCACAAAGTAGATAGGAATTGAAGAAGTAGTGAACAGAGACCTTCTCTCTATGACCGGCTTAGAGAAGAAGGCTGAAGAGCCCATATAGTGCCAAGTGACAGTGTTGGCTAAAGTTATTCAACAACTTCAACAAAGGGTCGTAGAATTAGAGCTTCAGACCATACCACAGACTCCACAAGAAGTGTGTGACCAACGAGAATTGAATGCTCAGAACGCAATCGAGAGGATTAAAACACTTTCTACAAAATGTAAACAACTAAGTAGCAGAAGCATGTAGATATATGAACAACTATCTGAAGACCCAGAGTTGAAGAAACTTGAGTCTGAACTCCAGGAAGCAAATAAGAAAGTTGATATAGTACAGGTGCAACTCAAGCTCTTGTCACCCATCGAGAGGATGAAAACATCCCAGGAACAATGCACTAACCAACAACTCGTTCTTACCACACAGAACAGTGTGATGGAAGTCACCCATAAAATCTAGCAAAGCCAGGAGGTGACCTACCTACTGTTTGAAGAAATTGAAGTCCAAGGAACACTACTTGAACAAGTAGTTGCTACAATCGAGCAACAATTGGAAGGACCTACCAGCCAAGCAGTTGTTTAGGAGTTTGTTGAGCAAGAAGTAGTAGCACAGAGACAAGTCGAAGAAGCTCGAGCCAATCTCGAGACCTTTGGGGTAGAGTTACCTAGACCTGACTGACTCGGGATGAGTTACAGGTGAGTGTTGGGGGCCTATTAGCCATTGACCAAGTTTTGAGGAACACTTGGTCATATTTGACCATTTTTGGGACTTCGACAACTTGTCAAAGATGGAGCGCAACACGAAGTGAAAATCATGGAACTAGACCCCTTTTTGGGCCCTTTTAGGGTTTTGGGTTAATGTAATGGGGAAGGTATGTCGGCTAGTGGGTTCACCCACGCTTAGGCCCACTTTTGTAATGTATAAATAGATAGGAAATGTAAGAAGTAGTAGAAGTTGTTTCTTAGTGCACTTGGTGATTACTTAGTGCAAGTTGGATAAAGTACGAAGAGTTGGATCTGTGTGATCAAGTATTGTAAGGCTTTGTGCATTTTTTGTAAGACTTGCAGAGTTGAGTGCAAGTCCCACTGAGATACTGTAGAAGGCTTTGTGTTGTAAGGCAAGGAAGAAGGATCTAGCGAGTTGCGCAGATCTTCTGTCCTGTGCACAGTAGGGTTTGGAGGCTTTGTGTTGTAACTGATTGAAGACATTAATAAAGAAGAAGACTTTGTGGATGTAGCCCCAGGGTGGGGGTGAACCACGGTAAATCTGTGTGTTGTGCTCTGTGCCTCGACTTGATGTGCTTGTATCTTTCTTTTCTAAGTGATTTGATGTGTTTATATAAATATATTTATGCTTTGTGCTTATGAGATATGAATGAATGTTATCTCTAATATGTATGAATATGCTTAGTGCTGATATACAGGATCTGATCTGTTTTACTATTACTAAGTGTTGAAAGATCTTAGATCTAAGTAAATGTTGCAATGATCTGTGTTATTTGTGAAGTATAATAATATTGAATATTGATGAAGATTAACTGCTAAGTGCTATGTTAAGTGTTAGAATCATAGGTCTGTGTCCCAGCTAAGGTTGCAGACATCTGAGTCTTTCAACCAACCCTACCTCTACCTCGAGTGAGACTTCGTCTGCTTCGCAGGTGTTTCCAAAAGGGCCGACAGTTAGGGTTTTGTTGGTGCGTTGTTGTAGCGTTGAACGCTGGGTCTTCCCTTGTGCCAATAGTCATATTATTGTTTGTATATTTAGTTAAGCCATTACCCTGAGGATAATATTTGGAAGCATATTTTAAGGTTATCCCATTTTAAGTGATGACAAATGTTTTTTTATTAAAAAAAAAGGAGAGTTAGGAACTCCAAACCTGGTTATGGTGTGTTGTTTAAGAAATTGTATTACCACTTCGTCATTTACTTTGGTTAGTGCTACTATTTCAATCTAGCGTGTAAAATAATCAGTAGCAATTAGAATATACACGTGTTTCTTGGATGAGTGAGGATTGATCTCACCAATAATGTCTAGCCCCCATTGTTCAAATGGCTCTTCAACACCGATAGGATGAACTGTAATAGATGTCTTATGCTCTCTTCTAGTAGACTTTTGGAAAGTTTCACAACTCCAAGAATAGGAATGAGCATCCTTGAATAATGTTAGTTGATAGTATCCATCTCTCAATAATGGCCTCCAACTTGTCCATCATGTATATATTTAAGAACTTTGTCGACATCTTTCTTTTCAGGACAATGGAGTAGGACTCTGTCATAATTGTTTTTTAACAATATAGCATGAACCAATTGATACTATACAAATTTCAGCCTCAGTTCTATTTTTTGTTTGGCATTAAGATGGTCTGGAGTTGTTACATGATGAAGATAGTACTTGAGGTCATTTTAACATGAATTTTCAACTTATGGGACATAAGGAAATTGTTGAGTGTAGATAATTTGTTTCTCTTTCCATCCATATTATTCTTGATCTTTAGAATCTATGATTCCAGTTGCCAACTTATAGAGGCCTTGAACTTTAAAAATATTTGTTGATTTAAATTCTTAGTAAAATATGTAAAATAAGTCCTTAGTAAAATATGTACTTTATAAAGAAGGTGAAGCTTCTATGGAGGCCTTGATGTTCTCAAAGGAATCCTTTTCAATATATGTAAATATTTAAATTAAATGTCTTTCTTTATCATCCTTTGAAGAGGCTTGACTATTTCGGAAAAATATGGAACAAATCTTCTTACAAAATTGCTCTTTCCAAAAAAGGATTTCATGGAATTTTTGTTGTGTGGTGGTGCGATTTTCATAATATATTTAGTTCATTTAGGTTCCATGGAAATCCCATCCTTATAAATAACATGCCCCAACAAAATTCGTTTTGAAACAACAAATGTGCTCTTCTTTGGGTTTAAATAAATATTGTATTTTCTGCATCTTTCAAATATCTTCTTTAGATGTTTAGGGTGATCAAATCTTTGTTTGGGAATAAATGGTGACAACGTCAAGATAGATCACCATGCTAGTATGATCGATTAGACATTTTAAAGGTATGTATATTTCCATTTGAAAGGTAGCGCTATCATTTATTAAATGGAAAGACAATTTGCATTATGTGTATGTTCCCCACTTCATCTTGAATGTGGTCTTTAAACAATTTGGTTCTTCTATGAGAACCTAATTGTAACCCAAAAACCTGTCTAACAGAGAAAGTATTCCATAACTAGAGACGATTTGCAGGATTTGGTCCATAGGGGGAATTAGATAGTTTTCTTCAACGAAGGCACCATATTAGACACCCAAGTTGAGTGACAAACTTTGAAGATGATGCGGGCAATAAACAACTTATTTAGTTCTTTATGAATGAGTGGTTCAAGGGTCGGATGTATTTTCCTAAACCTTGGTTTAAATGGATTGACACCTCCTTTCATAGGAATCACGTGCTGAATTATATGGGTATCATAGGTCTTCAATTATTCATATGTCTAGGAAAATGTGTCATGATATATCTTGAACAACTGCGTGAATGCATGCTTCTCTACCTTTGAACAACAAGTTTTGAGATTGATCTATTTGGGTTGCTTAGGGGTCCCTAGGTTCACCAGGAAATGCATCATTATAGAGTTTTTCATTTTTTTATTCATTTGTTTCTCGAACTTAGTCTAAATGTTGAAAAACTTTTCAAGAGATAACACATTTATTGGAATTCAATTTTCTTTCATCTTACTTGCTTGATCTCGATAGTTTTGAAGATCTTGTTCATGTGCTTCATCATCTATTACTGAGTCTTGGAATATTCTTGATCTGGTAAGGAAATTTATTATCTAAGTATCATTGTTGAATACCCTCCAGTTCGTGACATTGTCTGATATAGAAGGCCTGGAAATAATTTCAAAAGAAAATTTGTCATTAAGAGGCATGAATCTAGAGGCTGCACTTGTTGAATGTCTGCAACAACATTTTGACAATGAGGTATAGAATCAATATTTAAATATTCAAAGGAATAAAGTAGGTTCCATACCTTTTTTTTATAACCTTGCAAGAATGAATAATGTTTCTTATGTGTCGGACAAATATCTCTAAATCACCAAATACTCAAAGGCATTTTAACTTAAAGTCAATGTACTTTTTTATACCTTTGACCAAGGATTCATATTCAGTGGTATTGTTGGTGCATTTTAAATCTAAGTGATAAGATATGAGAGTTTTATGTTGTTCTGGATCAATGAGAATACATATTTCCCCGATTCCTTCCTAAGATTTGGAGCCATCAAAGAACATATTCCATATGTTAGTATGTATAGGTGGGTTAATCACATGATAACCTAATTATTTTAATATAATAAAAGAATTATCATCATTCTTCTCACATGGAAGGAGTTTAGACTGGCCATTTATCTCAATTTCAGATGGTTTTTCTTCCTAACAACGATGGTCAGTTTATAAAAATTAATTTCCCAAAATAGTATAAGTGAAGCTTACATGCTCATTATTACCTTCAAGTTTAGTTACCATATGTTTCATATGAACCTCAGGGTTCACACGTATCGAATTTGGATTAACTTTGTATGGGATCCATAAGTGGGAATAATCTATTGAGAAATAACCTTGAATCTTAGATGACCAGTCCCTACTTAATAGTAAACCATAACTTTATTGAATATCAATAACAACAGTCTCAATAATCTAATGAACTCTAGGATCAGATCCAAGTCTAATCATGGCATCTTTAATTTCCTCTCTACTTTAGCATTCGACTTATATAATTGTATGATCCTTGTGGTTGTCAATTATGGGACAACATTTATTCTTTGGCAGACTGAATAAGGAAAGATGTTGGAAGAAGAACCATAATACGCTAATAAATTATGTACATTGAAATTAAAGATTTCATATGTGAGTAGAAAAGGAGGAACCTAAGACTTCGAATGTGAGCCTATTCTTACTACATTTATGGCAGATTTTATTTTGACTGTGTACAAACTTTGTTTACATAGATTTAGGATTGTTGTTAACTACAACAATGGTCTTATTCTAAGGGTTATTGGGATTAAAATCATTAATAAGTGATCACGTTGTTGTGGTAGTGTGTATATATCATACATATAAATGTTATCTTTATTTTTCTTCATATATTCAATAACACTGCAATCTAAAGCATGCATTTATGTTCTACTTGTTTTCATTCTTAGTTGTGAACTATCGGGTTTGTTGTTAGCCATTGGAGTGATTGGCTTGGTACTAGTAGTTTCTTGTCTAGAATTGCTTGGTTTTCTGATGTTCGCTGAAATACGGGTGTTAGATTTTGTGTTTTTTTTAGGAGGATAGGGTGCTTGGTTTCAAAGTAGGAACATGAGGAATGATTTTCCTAAGAGTGGTATTGGTATTCATGGAAGAAGAAGTGTTGGGGAAAAAACCCTTGCTGTGTAGGTTGTAGTTTCCGGTGGTAACTTTTATGACTAGAGTATCTCCCACAAAATATTCTTCAATTTGTTGATCATCTGAGTCAATACACCAATCCTATAGGAATATAGATGAATCTTGAGGGGAATCCTCAGTGGTTTCTTTGTTTTCTACTTCCTTGGGTTGTTCTTCATTTAAATATTATTGATCTAGCAAATGATTGATGACCAAGGTCATAGAGTTAACCCACTGAGGGAATTTTTTTTCTAAATGATTCTGCTGGTGGTAAGAACAAAAATTATCCATGTTGAAGTTATGCATATTTAGTGTAAGTTGTGGGACCTCGAGTGGCTTTGGAAAATTGTCAGGTATTTTGAAGAATGGTCGAAAAATTCTAAGCCTTGAAGGCCCTTCCCCAATGTTCTTTTTAAGATAAACAACTTCTTAACTAGCTTAACCAAACTGTCCAGATATTTGGGTTCTTTCTCAAGAGGAATTGTCACTAATAACGACTTATTCCCATCTGATTTAATTTCTTCATATGAGGGGTGACTGTCATAAGAAAACAATTCCTTTTAAACAATCTTATCTTCTTCAAAGTTCTGAGCTAAGGAATCCTTGTGATATTGTTTAACAAACATACCTATGGAAGAAATCAAAGTTGAAGTGTAATATTCAATTGTTAGGGATTACAAGGGAGTGGTCTCAACAACAAATGTATTAAGGATTGTAGTAAAGTGTTTATTAAAGTTCTTCACCTTATCTTTCTCTTCCATTTTTATACCTCCTAACTCTTTGTATAAGTCCATGAGAGTTTTCTCTTCCCCAAATTTTCCAATCAAAGCCTTTTCGAAGTCTTCCCAGTTGGATATGGAACTGGGAGGAAGGTTAACATAACACATGGAGGATTTATTTATGAAGGTGTAAGGAAAAATTATACAAACTACGTCTTTATAATGGAAAACCAGAAGACGAGTAGCTAAAAAGAAATTCTTCATATGATCTTCTGGTGAGTAAGGTTTGTCTAAGTTGAATTTTGGAAGAAGTCTCTCCGATTTTTGGGGAATTTCATGCAAAGGTTCTTCTATGTTCAAATCCCCTTGGGACAACCATGGTGGGATCACTACTCTTCGATTTGAATTTTCTCCCATGTCTTTTTGAACTCGGGTTCCTATTTTTCACCATCAAAGTTATGCTCAAACCTGGGAGGAGTGGGAGGAATTTGACTCAAGGGCACAACAAATTCTTGTGGATCTCTTTCAATTAGATCCTCTACTAAGTTGACAAGAATATTATCCCAATTTTTGGGTATTCTTACGTGGGTATCTCTCCTCCTTGGGATTTCTAAGGCTATAGGTGGTTGTCCAAGTAGTTTGGTGTATGTGTGGGTAATACAACGAGTTTCAACAAACTCTTCATTGGGTACAATATACCAAGATTTTGGCTCATTTTTAGGACTACCAATAACACTTTCAAATGTAGGGTTTGTGTCTTCAAAGGTAACATCTTATTCATATGGGATATGAGGAAAAAGTTGTCGGACAAGAATATTTTCAAAGGATAGGCCATGCATTCATCATATATGTTTCCTAGCCATGCAAAATTAGGCCCTCTTAGCAACAATTATGTAGATGGAACAAAACTTCCCTCCAACAATAAGGGGTACTCCCCGATACACAATCCCAAATAGACTATGCATCGTTTGGTTTAGGAGACCCAACCATATTATGATCTGGTTTCCATTATTGGTTATGATGTTTTGAATAGTTATGCAAATGAAGATGTAGATGAAGACTATGTAAAATCATAAAATAAATATAATCTACTCTAACCTATCCTACCCCAGATAGTAGAAAATTATCATAACTAAAAGAGGTGAAATGAAACTATACTTTGCAAAACACTCCAATCATATAGTTGTTATGAATATGAAAATCTAGATAACACATGTATGTAAATGTATAACCAGAATAGTCTAAGTCATATTACAGCATACATTAACAAATCATATGCTTAGGATATAAACATGTCAAGAACAAATAACATGGATGTTAGAAAAATAACAATTACTTTAACAATAGTCTATGGGAAACAATAAATTCTTACAACACATTGTAACTAGTAAATAATCTGCTAAAAAATAGTTGAAAAACTAGCAAGCACTTACAAACAATTGTTCTCTCTATCCAAAACTAGTCCTGAGAGATTCTCAATTTTAGTTAGCACAAAATTATCTTTGAAAATAGTTTCTTAAGTTTCTACAATGCTTGAAGAGCCCCTACAAAATGGGCTTCTTCCTTTATTCATACAACTATTACAAACTCTCAAAAGTGACTTCTTGCATTCCTCAACAAGTAGTTACACATTTTTTTATCTTCCCGCCACTAACTATTGACATGTGTGAGAATGGGGATGAAAATGAGGGTAGTTGGGAAAAAGACAAAATAGTATGTAGTTTTCAGTAAATTTGAATTTGTTTTTTCGTCTTATTCATGGACTCTTGTCCCTAATGTAAGTTGTCCACATTTCTATCTAGTCATAGAGAGATATGATAGTGTGGTAAGAAAGTTCCTCAAGAGTTTTTTCGTACATGGTTGTGTTCTCATTGAGAGTCTCCATGTATTTTGATAAAGTATCCATGAATTCCTGGATTATTGTTTGGAATTTGGTGGGTTGTATCATATGTTGTTCTATCAAGTCCATCATCACCTTTGTGGAAGATTAAGTTATATCTCACCTGTGATTTGTGCTCTACTATATTTATTTAGAAGTTTCTCCATTCTGAGGGTATTCCTAAGATGTTATATGGGAGGGAGACAATACTTCCATATTAAAACATGTGCTTCCTTGTGCAATTGCACATAGATTTCCATTGAGTTGGTCATATATTTGTCTTCTCTCTTCCTAGCTTGCCAACATTGGTCTAGAAAAGAATAATTAATCTTCCTTTCTATGATTGAGGTGTGTGGGAGCTCGATTGACACGCTTGGATTTTCATAAATCCATCTATCAATATCTCCTAATCCTTCTCAGATGGGGATGAATCAAGTGTTCTTGGCCTGTAATTGACTACGTTGTTCTATAATCGTGGTTGTTGTAATTTGAAAGAGGTGGAAGTGGGCATACATGTCTATGATGGATTCCTATAGTTCTTCCTTGAATTTATTTACACTTTCCTTGAACTCTTTCAGGATACAATCATCTACCTTCACCTGCTTGAGCTTCTCCTCCATCTCTTTAATCTTAGGAGCTTTCTCTAGATTCCAGTAGTATAAGTTCTTGATGTTATATTTCGTCACTGTAGTGAAAGATGTGCCAACAAAGGCTATTGATATTGGATCCTCACTAATGTTTTATGTTATCAGGGTCTATGTGAGGACTGATATTGGATTTCCTCCCATGACAGGCACTTTCCTCATTTGTTCCTATACAATCCTTCCTGTGAATTTGTCATATTTGAACTTCTTCAGATTGGCCACCTTTCTTGTTTTGTATGGGGTACAAAGCCCTAGATTCAACTTGTTGAATTGATTGTGATTGTTTGTATCTCCTCTTGATATCTACAAGATGTTAGTGTCCATTGGATATGCATAGTTGTTATGATATTATTCATACTTCTTGTGTTGTTCCTCCTAAACTGCCTTGTATGCAACCTCATTTGTTTCTTTCTGTGCTAATTCTACGACTGATGCTGCATATTCTACCTTTTTTTCATCTTATTTCTTGACAGTCACCTTTTCTTCTGCTTCTGCTTAATATTTTTCCATTGTTTCTATTGCAACAACTTTAGCTTTAGCTCTGACTTCATAGGTTTTCCTTTTATTTTTTGTGGCATCTTCCTTCTTTTGTGGACCCTTTCCTTATTTCTTCTTTTCTTGTCCATCATTGTTTCCTCTTCTTTGATTGATCTGTAATGCAAATATGTGGTTGCAACAGATGCATGTGTTTCTTCTAATTCTCATTCTTTATTTTGTTCTTCCTCACATGATATTTATTCATCTTCCATTCTCCCTAGGGGCTTGCCTTATCTTCTGGAAATGAACTCATCATATGTCTTGTCCCTGCAATGGACTTCCTCTTCCTCCCATGTGGATGAAGTGTATTCCTTGACCACTTTATTTGGGTGATGCCTTTTGAATTGCTCTTCTCCAAAGAAATACGATGTTAACATATCCACTTCATCCTGAGCTTGCTTGGTGGTATCGAAAGAGTAGGAGTGGATACATAATGGTAATGGGGGCCAAATAGATTTCTTTCCTTAGTAGAGAATTCATACAAATCCATTGATCATTATTTTGTATGCACTTCCTGGAGCACCAACTTGTCTGGGACAAATCTAGGGAGTAAATTTGGAGCTTTGGTGGCTCCATATATTCTAATGTATCTGTCATGCTCCATTAAGTACTGGTCCCCTATCATTTTGATTATTTCTAATACCTTTTCGATCATGCATGCGTCTAGCATGAAAAAAATGAATTCATATAATGGGGCCAAGAAGTGGTCACATATCCACTCTATCATATACTTGTGCTCCTAGAGCACTTTGGAGTAGATGTGGATGGTCGGTTCTGTCGACTACCATGCCCACCCCATTTTAGGATATTGGTGTTCCACGCACATGATATCTAGAAGATATGAGAACATGTGAAAATATGGAAAGGTTATGGGTTAGTCGCCGTTGACGACTGAGATAAAATTTGTTAAGTTTGATGATAAGATATTATCCTAGTTGAATGATGACCCTTAATATACATAGTAATATATTAGGGGAATATATGAAAAATAAAAATTGGAAGCGCCTAGCTCTCCATACAATCTGTAGATCATAGCTACATTGTACTGATATGGATTCCTCAGTGTGGTTTTTGTGTACCCACCATTCCGTCCATGTTTGAATGATTTATTTATTTTGTACCATATGAAAAACACGTCTTTTACGGTGTGCTTGAATCCACCGAGAAGTTAGTCATCTAATTTTTTGTTCCATTTCTCTATATGGTAACATTTTTCTATATCTGGAGGCTAGAACAAAGCTATGAGATCTCCCCTATTGAATATCTACTTGTTCTCCAAGTATACATGCTTGAGGATCCAAGAAATGACATTTTCACAGGAAAATACTATAGTGTAGGCTTATAATCTATGTATTCTTGATTTTCTAATGTTCTTGAAAACTTTAAGCTAATCTTGGTCATATTCCACATCGACGAGGAAATTTTTCTTTTTAAACATTAGGAAGATGTCTCCCCATTTGAGAGAGTCTCCTCCCTTTTCTAAAATTCTTGTTGTGTCATCATAAATTTCTCATGTTGTGTTAGGTTCATCTTCATGATGGATCCCACTCTATAAGCCTATGTGGTGGGTGATTTTCTTGTTACCTTCTTCCTTGCAGACATTTCTAAACCTAAAACACATACTCAAAATTAGCGCAAAAAAAAACAGGAGAAAAAACAAGCATGATCAGATCATGAGCTGTAATCAATAAAAGATAAGCATGAAAAACAATATTCTTATTTAACCCAAGTTTCAAGTACTAGAAGAGTCACTTGAATTGATGTTGGGCAGGAGATCATCATCCTAGGAGGAAAGGATGATTGGTGACATTATGATAATTTAAGTTTTGGTGAGGAGTGGGGTGAAAATTCCAAGTAGGTTGGTGAAGACTCTTCTAACTTGGAAGAAATGAGTTTGGAGTAGTTTGTGGGATCTTCTCTGGTATACACCATATGTTTTAGTGTAAATTTCACTGGTCACACCACTAGATTTTGGATAAATTCCTCTGGTTAAAACTAGAGGTGATAGTGTCAAGCCTTCAAGATGAATTGATAAAGATTATGTGAAGTGATCCAATGAAGATTGACACCTAAGTTGTTAAATGTGTTGGAGAAAAATGGAGGTAATAGTCACTATCTCTCCATTGAAATTGGAGGGGATCACATGAAGTGCTCAGTTGGACAGAAATGGAGTTGTTATAAAGTCCTCCAGAGAAAATGAAGGGAATCACATTTAGTGCTATGTTCTCTGGTCCCACCGAAGACTTGTGTGTGAAGACCTTCAGTTATGACTGGAGGAGTTACCTGAAATTTATTTGGATACATTTTTTTTATTTCAACGATGTTTGTGAGAAGTGCATCGGTTCCTCAAGACATTAGAGGAGTTTCTAAGAACTCCTGCAATTCAACTGGAATAGATAAGATCAAGTTCACCAATTGTTGATTTAGTGTCCCATAAGACTTTGTGGGAAGACCTGTGATGTATACCGGAGAACTTAAGGGGAACTCCTCTAGAATACACCAGAGGATTTTGAAAGAACTCGGTCGATATCCAGAGAATGGTTTTTTCAATATTTTTCTAAGTATTGGAGCAACAGATTCAACCCAAACCAAATGTAAAATAAGGTGACCTGTTGAGAGAGAGGAAAACAAAGATCAATCATTTCGAAATTTTTTAAAATGAGGATTCTCTTATAGAAGACAAGAGGGATCCCATTTTCTTGGAGAGGAGGCCTTACAAGAAAAAAATAAAAGAAAAAGGGATGTTGTGATGCTTGACATAGAAATGTGTTTATAAATGAAAACATTATTCATCATTTAATTCTTTTGGAATAATTTAGAGGGGAGGTTTGTGCAAGAGTGATTTATCAGCAAATACTTTGGAGTGGGTAGACTTTTTTGAAGAGAAAATTTTGGAACGGATCACCATAGTCCACATAAAAGTATGTCGAGAAGAAATTTCATGTATGTGATTTCATTCTATTCATCATCTCAATCTTTCCCTATTTGATTCAAACTATTTTCAACGCATTCAAAATAAAATAAAATGGTTTCATAATTACCTTCAATATTGGAAGCCCCATTTTTGTTGTTTTTCTTGGTTCCCCTCTCTATACTTAACAAGGAGAATTTATTTTATGAAGCAATAAATTTTTATACGGTTTATTTACTTCTATATGGAGAATTTGGCATCCGTTGCAATGGTACCACTCATTGCATTGGATCCCAGACCTTATTGATATCAATTGTTTTCCAAAAAACTGTTTTGTAGTATGTGGTGCACATTATACAATAATATCACACGAGTGCCCATATTTATGTCAACAACAATGATGAGTTTAAAATATAAATACGATTGATTTTAGTATAATATGAATATTGGTTTGGTAGTTTGCAAAAAAAAGTAATAATAATTAATGCGTATACATATGTTTAACGCACCTAAGTGTACTATTTTATTATATGCACCGAAATACTATTTTTTGAAAAATATTTCATAATTTATATATCTGATGATTCCGTTTTTTTTTTTTCTATAGAATATGGTCAATAGAAGTTTAAGGAAAACAACTTATTACAATGAGCATGATGGTATCTCATCCCAACAAGATAATGAGGAAAATTCTTTAAGATTTATAAAAAAATTAGTTATATATTCGAATTTTCTATAGGTTTAAATCAATGATGTGCATTGGTTAATGCATGTCATGCAAAACAAAAACTTGAAGAATCTCAATAAGGTTGTTCACAATCCAAGTGAAAAAGAGAGTAAAAAATTTATGGAAATGTTGCAAAGAGAGGAACTAGGTGGATCAAAAGGTAATAAACATGAATTGCTTCTCTGAATTTTACTAAAAAATGATTTTCTTAACATTAATTGCTAACAATTTTAAACACTCGATTTCACATTTTTTCAATGTTATGCAGGGACCAACAACGAGGGAATGGAATTCCATTTGAAGAGGAAAAAAATTATGAAGGTTTAACTGATGATGACATGTTGGTCATCAATTCATTTGGAAAGGTGCTAGAGGTTAATGAGAGGGGAAAATTGTTTTACAAAATTTTGAGGGATACAGTGGAAAGAATGTATAGACATACTTTCCACTTACAATACAAAAATAAATCCAATGACTCCAAGAATCAGGTTATCCATAAAATATAGGAAGCATTTCTAGATCAATGGTCAATGAAACCCATGAGAATTGCAATAGAAAAAACTTACAATAACAAAAAATAATCATTTAAATAGTTTTATACTAAACATGTGTTTCTATAATATGTCCCAAAAATTACCAAATTAATTTTTTTCTATATTTACTTTCATGTTGATTAAAAAATAATTTATTATTCTTTTTCATTTTTCGGGAAGATTATGAAAATTCCAAAAAAGTGTACAATGATATGGTAAAAGAAATGAACATAGTAGCATCACAAGAGGAGACACCCAACAACAATGTGCATCAGATGTGTGTAATCATTCATTTATTCTTTCATGTACATTGAATTTAATTATCATATGGAATGATAATTTTCAATTGTTTTGTTGCAGAAAAAAAAAAAATGGAACCCATTTAGCACATAAGACGAGAGAACAAGGAAGAAAAGGGTTGATCACAAAGTTTGTAAGTAATTATATTTTCGGCCTTACTTAATATTTCATATTTTTTGTGATATTTATATTTAAATAATCAATTTACACTCATCCATGGATTCCTTCTAGTAGGAGCTAACATACAAAGAAGAGCCAACTGAAGAATTGATCAACATTGGGTTAAGTGAGGGTTGTGAATATATGTTGAAGTATCAAGGTTTAATTGAACAATTTGTAATTAGCTAAGTTGTTTAAACTCGATTGTTTTATAATTAATTGAACAATAATAAACATTTATATTAATTATAGAGACTATGATTTTTCATATAAAACACGCAGGACACAAAGTATGAAGTGCAGCCAAAAAAAGAGATTTTGAGAGACGACATGCAACATGAATTTAAAAGCATGTGCATTTTTTATGAATAACTCTTTTCTATTGTACTCTTTTTTATTTACGCAATCATGCATATTCTACTATATAAATGTATATTTACTTATTATAATTCATTTCTATGTTTGTAGATGGAACATGAACATGCAAAATAGAAAAAACAAGTCGATCAAGAAAACATTAGTTTAAATAACCAAATTACAATATCGCCTACAAGTGATGAAGAAATAAGGTATGCACATAGCTCGAGCAATGACAACAGTTCATGTGATGGGTGCCAACCAATGTAATTAAATTTTCTTGCAAGTTGTATGTTTTGGAATATTTGTTTGTGAAAATTAGGGATTTTGTTTAATGTACTTGACACAATGTCCCAATTGCATGAGATGTTACCAATAAGTGTAACAATTAAATATTGGTTGCATTTTTATTATTGTGGACCTTTACATTGTTCCATTTTGTATGACGATCGATCTCTTATTCATATATAATAAAATGGGTTTCTTATTTTATTGCATCGTTGAATGTTATCGAATGTTGCGTTGTTGATTAATTAATATATGGAAAATTTAGATTGTTACAAATAATAGAGGTGTAATTTGTTGGCTAATGCATTAATGCAATCATTATATCAAAAGGAAATAAAAAATATAAAAACAATATTATTATAAAGAATTATTTGATCTTGAGATGATTAATTGAAAAGTTGTAAAAAAATAATTAATTAAAATATATACATATTAGTGCACTATATTTGTTTGAACTCACTAAATGATGCATGGCATAAAATAGATAGTGGTGCATTCTCATGAGTCATATGCACCAGTGCATATTAATTACATTAAAGAACCAGTACTAAACATTGTCAAAAAACACCATTTCTTTAAATGACATAACATACGATTGATTATATTTATCGTTTCAAAATATTCTGGTGTGCATAATTACAATTCACATCATTTATTTACATATAATATATGTATCGTTTATTTGAATATCATATACGCAATGGTGCTTAGTAACAAAGAATGACACTCACATTTCACCTCAAATATTCAAAATTTCACTATCATTCGATGAATATGGTAGTACAGGCCCCACTGTGTGCAAACTATAAGAGCACTGGTGTGCCATAAAATAAAAAGAATGTGATGCAAATCCATTCAGGCTGGATCGACCTCTTGATCTAAGTTCATATCTAACAAGATCCGAATTGGCTCTCGAGATCCCATAGACCCCTGGATTTTCTTCTCCCATAGGCTGCTCAACAAACAAGCACAAAATTAAAATTCGCGAGGGTCCTTTTTCTCTTGCCGATTCATGCATGTGACCACGACTTAGGACCAAGCTTAGCGAAAGGGTTGTTCGATGCTCTAGAGTTCCTCCATTCCAACCCCAACAAGTATCTTTACCCAGATAGTCGAACCACCCAACCCCGAAGGGTACAAGGCTATAACAGTCCACACTCCCCCTTTAATCAATGGTCTATGTTTACTCCAAGCTCTCGGGCTCCGAACTTCAAGGATTTTCTGCACTACACAATAACAACGAAATCCACTCGGAGTTATGGATCACTGAAGTCTCGACGCTCGGGGATATAACAGCTCACACTTGTCCATCGATCTATGACTAAGATTAAATCTCAACTTCAAAGCTTTGGGGCTCCAGGCCTCTCGAAAACAACTAACTATCACTGAATCATCAAATTGAGGAAGTCCGAAGGACTCAAGGTTTAATGACCTCTCTCCTCCAACCTGATCGAACGATTGTGGGGAAATTCGACTTCTCGTAAGTAAATCTCATCCACCCATTCTTAAAAAAAGGTATTCTTACACTCCTTGGGTTCCTACCTGGAACCTCTCCCTCGCTATTTATTTTAATCTTTGTTCACTTTGATGAAGTGAACCCCAACACACTTACGTGTCTCTCCCGAGATTTTCACCCTTAAATCTTTATGGGTCATGCACTCCTTGTGCTAACTCTCCTGATATTTGGAATTTTAAAGGTCCTCTTGTGCACTACTTACACCCACTCTATGCAGAATTTCATTGTCTCTCCCGAGATTCTAAACCTGTAAAAGGTTGGTCTCCAAACACCTTGTGTTGGCATTGTGCACTCCTTGCACGAAGACTACTAGAAGAGAAACAATTGAAGCTTAAATAGAATAAAAAACTCATTCAGTAAACATAAAACATTCACATATATACATAAACACAACAACACAATATCAATTTAGTTCCAGGAAGAACATAAACAGGTTTACAGTCTTCTCTCAGAAATTTTGAGAGTATTTCTCTTAATTCCAAAAAAACTTACTTTCAACATAGATTACATTGATTTATACATGAATTTGATTCTCGATCCTTCCCTCCAGGTCAATCTAGTGCTTTGACATATTAATAAAGGAATTCCTATCACTAAGCTACCATAGTAAATGCTCATTTACAATTTCATATTTGACTCAATGCTAAAAATTTGTACAATCCTACAGACATTAAAGGAAATTACAACTTTCCATATTTACATACAATGGTTTTAGTCTTTAGATCTCAAGGGATATTTAATTAAAAAGTTCTCAAAATTAAATTTTGTGACATCCTTTCAATCAAAACCAGTTAATGTGAACTGTGTTGTAGGTTGAGTCACCTTCCACCATGCTTCATTAATTGTGTTCATGATTCTCCCGCATCATACTCCCCTAGACAAAAAAATCATGGGCTCCTCAACCTCCTTTCCATGTTTCTGTATGTCTTCTTTAGTTAACCAGCTGGAATATTCTATTGGATGGTCCTTCCATCTGACTAAGTATTCATAATAGGCCTTCCTCTTGGTCCTTTTAGCAATCCTCTGCTCTAAAATCTTCTCTTTCTGGAGCTTCTCTATTGTGGTCATATGTTGCATCCACTGGACTTCATCTTGATCATCTTCTTCTCCTATACCATCCCCTCTATAAGGATATAATTCTTCTACATTAAATATTGGTGAAATGTCAATGTTTGGCAACTCAATCTCATAAGAACTTGCAAAAAATTTCTTGAGGATTTTACAAGGTCCTATATTTTTCATCTTTAATTTATTATATTCCCCTCACGAGAAACTTTGTTTCCTCATATGTGCCATAACTTGGTCTCCAACTTCAAAATTTACCTCTTTCCTTTTCTGATATACTTTGCCCTTGTATCTCTGGTTTTTATCCTGCAGCTGGCCTTTGATTTGTTCTTACAAGTTTTTCATTTCTGCAGCAAATTCTTCTGCTCCTACACTCTGAAATTCATTTTTTCCCAAATATCTCAATTCAAAAATTCCTCTAGGGTGCATTCCATATACTATCTGGAATGAGCTCTTTCCATTACTCATGTTCGGTGAATCATTATATGCAAATTATCCTTGAGGAAGAACTTGATCCCCTTGAGTCTTATGTTCAGCCACCAAACTTCTCAGCAAATTTCCCAAGATTATATTCACTACCTCAGTCTGTCCATATCTCTAAGGGTGATATGTTGAACTAAAATACAAAGTTGTCCCCAGTTTCTTCCATTAAGTTCTCCAAAAGTGTGCTACAAATTTTATGTCTCTGTCTGAGACTATACTCCTATGTAGTCCATGAAATCTCACAATCTCCTTGAAAGACAAATTTTATATGTGAGTAGCATCACTCGTTTTGTGACATGGCATAAAATGTGCCATATTAGAAAATCTGTCAACTACCACAAAAATTGAATCATTCACCCTCTGGGGTATTGGAATTCCTAGAACAAAATCCATACTTATATCATCCCATGGATTGTTTGGAATAGGAAATGGTTGGTATAGTCATGTATTATGTTTCTTTCCTTTAGTGTATTGGAAAATCCTACATTTTTCCACAAACTTCTTCACATCAGATCTCATGCCTGGCTAATAGTACGAAGAACTCAACTGTGCGTATGTATTATCATGGTCAAAATTTCAAACCAATCCTCCACTGTTCGTTCCCTTCAACAAATTGTCCCTCATTGAACATTTCGGGATACATAATTGACTCCCTTTGAATAATAAGCCTTCCTGGATCAAGTACTCCATCCATGGGCTTCTATCCCTCATTAAAGGATTTTCACAAGCTCCATAAGCCTCCTTGAAGTCTGGGTCTTCCTTGTACATTTCCTTGAGGTGTTCAAACACCAAAGTCTCCACTTCGAATTCCTGGAAGATCAAACATATCCTACTCAAAGCATCTGCAAATTTGTTAACACTCCCACTAATATGATTAATGAAAAAAGTAAAATTCTACATGTCTTCTACCCATTTGGCATGCCTCTGATTCATCTTCTCTTGTCAAGTTATAAACTGAAAAGCATGATTGTCAGTATACAAAATAAACTCTTTTGGTATAAGATAATGCCTCCACTTTTCAAAGATTGAATTATAGCATAAAATTCCTTATCTTAAGTCGAATATTTTTTCTTAGCATCATTCAACTTTTCCCTGAAATAAGCAACAAGCTTATCATATTGATGTAAAAATGCATTGATGGCTACTCCACTTGCATCACACTTGAGTTGGAAAGTCTTTCTAAAATATGGAAAAATCAAGATGGGTTGTTCTGTTATATTCTCCTTTAACTGTCTAAATCCTTACTTAGCTTCTTTTGTCCAGTCAAAAGATCCATGTTCTTTCTTTATAGTATTCACTATGAGTGCACATATATTGCTAATTTTTTTTATGAAATTTCTATAAAAAATTATTAATTGATGAAAACTTATTACCTCAAACACACTTCTTGGAGAAGGCCACTCCTTTATAGCCCTTACCTTCTATGGATCCATCTTCAATTCATTTGAAGAGATCACAAACCCAAAATACACAAGTTTTTTCTTCATAAAAGAACATTTCTTCAAATTTATCAACAACTTTTCTTGTTCTAATCTTCTCAAAACTATCCTCAAGTGTCTCAAATGCTCCTCCTTAGTCCTACTATAGACTAGGATATCATCCAATTAAACAATCACAAATTTCCCAAGAAATTCTTCAATCACTTCATTCATTAACCTCATGAATGCACTTCGATCATTGGTTAAATCAAATGGCATAACAAGCCACTCACACAACCCTTCATTTTATTTGAATGTTGTTTTCCATTCATCCCCTTCTCTCATCCTTATTTGATGATAACCACTTTTCAAGTCTATCTTGGAAAAATAACTAGCTCCACTCAAACAATCCATCAAATCATCCATTATGGGTAAAGGAAATCTATACCTGATGATTATCTTGTTTATAGCTCTAGAATTTGTGCACATTATACAACCATCATCCATCTTTGGACTCAACATAGTCGGTACTACGCATGGGTTCTGAATTTATCTGATCAACCCTTTGTCCAACAACTCTTGGATCTGCTTCTTAAATTCTTCATTCTCTTGAGGGGTCAATCTATATGCTTCTTTTTTCAGAAAACTTGCACTCGGAATAAGGTCAATATGATGACTAATACTTTTGATGGGAGGTAATGAATGAGGCAATTCATCCACCACAATGCCCACAAACTCATTCAATAATCCCTTAATTTCAACAGGAAATTCATTCATGGAATTAATTTTAAGGATAACTCTCGGCTTACCTATAACAACAAACTACATTTCCTGATCTTTCTTAACTTCTTTCAAGAGCTCCTTCCCACTCATGAAAAGTATACTCAGACTAGCCTCCTCTTTGGCTCCCTTATCTTCCAGTGGAAACGACATATGTCTACACCCATTTTTCTCAAGGGTATACGTATTCTTTCTCCCATGATGTATGAAATTTATGTCATATTTTCATGGCCTTCCCAATAGAACATGACAAACATCCATATGTATGACATAACATAAAAATTCATCCTTATAAATACCAATATTAAATTCAACTTTACATTATTTACTTACCATGACTTGATGTCCTTTTTGCAGCTGCGACACCCTATACGAATTCAGATGTGTTGTCGTTTCCAACTTAAACTTTTCCATCATTTCTATGGACACTAAATTATCAATTCTTCCACTGTCTATGATCACCTTGCATACCTTATCTCTCGACTTTCAATTAGTTCTGAACAAACTAGTTCTTTATATTGTCTCTTGCACCTCTTTTTCTGGCTTCACAAGGGCTTTCCTTATCATGAGTGATCTCCACTCTTCGACAAATTCTACTTTTGTCTTCATTTCTACAATATTCTATTGAGCCTCAGTAATGTGAGATTCTCTAAAACCTGCAATTTTGTTTTCAGGACACTCCCAAGACATGTGTCATGTCTTCCCACAAGCATAACACTTAATCTATCCTCCTTTGCCTCTTCCTCTGCCTCTTGGAAATGGTCTCCTTCCTCCATAGTCTCCTTGTCTAGAGCCTCCTCCTCTATCTATCTGGTTGGCAGAGCTACTATCTTCTTCCTTTTTTTTATGGAATTTTTCTCTTGTGGTTCCTTTCCCTTGTTTTTTCGGCTCTGCTTTCTTGTCAGTTTTTCTTCTGCCTTCAAGGCTACCTGATAAGCATCTTCTAAATTCCTCATTGTGACTAAACTAATCTCATATTGAATTTCATACCTCAACCCATTGATATATCTAACAAATTTCTCTTCATAATTTTCCTTGTGCCCTACTCTTATATTCAATTTATAGAATTCTTCAGTATATTCCTTCATTGACAAACCTTTCTGTCTCATATTATGCAATCTTCTGAATAGAATCAACTGATAATACTTAGGTACAAATTTAGCCTTGAGCTTAACTACCATTCTATCCCAACTCTTAATCTTGGGCTTACCTTTCCTCCTTTTTTCATCTTGTAAATCATCCCACCATGAAGTTGCATGTCCCTTCAACCTGGTCACAACATGCTTTACTTTCTTCTCATCATCAATCTCCTCATAATGAAAATATTTATCTAAGGTATTTATCCAATCAAGAAATTCTTCTACATTCAAATTACCTTCATAAATCAGGACTTCCATCTTCTCCCTAGTTCCCATCTTGACAAAAACTCTCAACAATTGTTCATATCCTGCTTCTTCTCCTTTAACTTCCTCTTCTTATGGATTTTCACTCTCGACATCAATAACATCACCAATCTCTAGTTCTCTCCTTTGTGTTTTTTCCATGGCATCTAATCTTGCATGAAGTTGTCTCATTTCTTCCTCCATAGTTGTGTTGGCTACAAATATCTCCCTACGTCTCCTCGACGGAATGGATTCCAATATATCTCCACACAGAGCTTTGACCTGGTATGATACCACCTTACTCAAACCCCTTCGGGCTGGCTCGACCTCCTGGTCTAGGATCGTGTCTAACAAGATCTGAATTGGCTCTCGGGATTCCACAAACCCCTATATTTTCTTCTCCCACAAGATGCTCAAAAAACGGGCTCGAAATTCAAATCTGCAAGGCTCCTTTTTCTCCTACTAACTCATGCATGTGACCATCGCTTAGGACCAAGCACTTAGCAAAAGGGTTTTTCAGTTCTCTAGGACTTTGATGCTCCAAAGTTACTCTGTTACAACCCCAACAAGTAACTTTACCCAGATAGTTGAACCACTGAACGTAGAAGGGTTCAGGGATATGATGGTCCACACTCCACCAATTTCATGTGGCTTAGTCGTGACCTTAAAAATAGATTATTAACGATCTACATTTACTCCGGGATCTGTGGCTCCAGACTTTGAGGATTTTCTACACCACACAACAACAACCAAATCCACTCGGAGTTCCAGATCACCAAAGTCCAAATGTTCAGGGATCTAATGGCTCACACTTGTCCACTGATCCACCACTAATATTAAATATAGACTTTGGAGCTTCAGGGATACATGCCTCTCGACAACAACTAAATGTCCCTGAATCGTCATAAGGAATAAGTTCAAAGGACTTAGGGTTTAACGACTATGATCCTCCAACTTGATCGAACAATTGTGGGGGAATTCGACTGCTCACAAGCAGATCTCATCCACTCGTTACTAAAAAAATGGATTCTTACACTCCTTGGGTTCCTACCTGGAACCTTGCACTCACTATTTCTTCTAATCTTTGTTCACTTTGATGAAGTCAACCCTGACACACACTTGTGCATCCCTCCTGAGATTTTGACCCTTAAAAATTTATGGGTCGTGCACTCCTTGCACTAACTCTCCTGAGATTTGGACATTTAAAGGTCCACCTACGCACTCCTTGCACTCATTCTATGAAGAATTGCACTATCTGTCCTGAGCTTCTAAACCCGTAAAAGGTTGGCCTCTACACACCTTGTGTTTGCACTATGCACTCCTTGCATGAAGACTACCATAAGAGAAACAATTGAAACTTAAATAGAATCAACAACTCATTCAATAAACAAACAACATTCACATAGATACAAAAACACAACAACACAGTATCAGTTTAGTTCCAGGAAGAACAAAAATAGGTTTATAGTCTTCTCTCATAAATTTTGAGAGTATTTCTCTTCATTCCAAAAAAACTTATTTTCATCATAGATTACATTGATTTATACATGAACTGTCTTCTCGAGCCTTCCCTCCAGGTCAATATAGTGCTTTGTCATCCTAATAAAGACATTCCTATCTCTAAGATACCACAGTAAATTATCATTTACAATTTCAGATATGAGTCGATGCTCAAAATCTATACAATCCTACAGACATTAAACACAATTACAACTTTCTGGATTTACATGCAATGGTTCTAGTCTTTAGATCTCAAGGGATCTTTAATTACAAGGGTATCAAAATCAAATGTTGCGGCTTCCTTGGAATCAAAACCAGTTAATGTGTGTTGCGTTGTATGTTGAGTCACCTTCCGTCACACTTCATTAATTGTGTTGATGATGCTCCTGCATCAGAATGACCTGACGTGTGATATTTATATGAGCACTAGGGCTGCATACAAGAAAAATGTGGACTAGTGGATACATTAACTCGAAAATCACTAATGCTTCATATAACGTAAAATATGGAACTGATGCATAATAGTTTTAAGAGAACCGATGCATTTGACTTTGTGTCTGCACTAGTGCATATTACTTGAGAATGCCCTAGTGGGTTTTACCAATAGAATCATTGAAAAGAAAACCTCCATTACAACCTTCGCCCGCCAATTTTTTTTTGTTATATGGAAAATCCATTAAAAGCTACACTAAAACCTCTACTTTGAATACCAGAGGTTGTAGCATAGGTTTTTTGAAAAAAAAATAAAAATCTTGTAACACTAAAATTCTCCACAAAAACCTCCACTACAAGGTTTTTTCCTTGTTTAAACATAAAACAAAAAGCACAGTATTGAACCTATAATGTATTAGCCCTTAAATTGATAACCGAAAGAGATATTTTCATGTGCCTCTTCAAGGGGGAAACCTATAAATGTTTGTATATCTCATAAAATGATAATACTTGACAAAATATTACATAACTTCCTACCTCTAGAAACAGTTTCTCACTACTTAAACCATAAGCACTAGTGGTCCCAACATTAATGAGTACCAACTACTTAGTAGTGTTATTCTAGATCAATGACCCTATTACTTTATTTAACCATACACTAACTAACTAGTAGGATTTATTCAAAGAGGATGGCCTTGTACATTAATTCACTATCTCCTAATTACCATTAAGTAGGAAGGTTAGGGTAGGACCCTAATAATATGCATCATATAGTTTGATCTTAAAGTCAAATCCACATACAAAAGAGCTCATGTATAATATTTCATAGTACTAGGCTCATGAACAAGTATTGAACACATACCTTTGTTTTATGAACACCATTGACTTGAACCAAGCAGTAGCCTTCATGGCATCATTAAAACTCTTGATACTTGTGTAGCTGGCTTGGTGGCCTATGTTGTCACTTCATGTCACTAGAATAATTATCAATATGATTTATAGCCCAAAGATGGTCAATCCAAAGAAAAATGACAATTATATGTTAATCTTATATCATATATTCCTCATATCACTTTCTCTTGATCTTGCTTCCTATATTTTTTCTAAGATACCTCTAATTGATTTTTAGAATAATTTTTAAATAATAGTTTATTCACATTACATATGTTTCAAATCTATCTTAACAATGCCTTTGAATATTTATACATGTAAGTGCAACACCAATTAGCCTCGAGTTCATCCTTGATGTACTATTTCAAGAACATCATGAACAATGGCCAACGGGGCTCTCACAACCTCGACATTGACTTATCAACGTACATTTATGCTTTGAAGGACCATGTAATCTTTTGCAAAGAGAATTGTTTTGGTAATGGTTTAGTTTTCACCATTATCAATAACATTACTTTCTTATTTTCATTTATTTGAATTTGTTCAAATTTCAATCGTACTTGTATTTATATCAAAGTTGTGACAAACAAAAAACACTCTTCAACATAGATCGATGGCATGCTATGAGAAAGAAAAGTTGGCATGCCACCATTTGAAACTTTTTACACAACTTCTGGCCTTCTGATATTGGTACCTTATCTTCCATCAAATGGTTTAGCAATTGTGCTCACTGCAATGAGAACAAATATTTTAATTATGATCATAGCCCACAACACACAATTAGAAAAGAAAACAAAATTATTACTACATTTTCATATGCATAGTAAAAACATGATGTTTCCCAACATTATCAAAGCTATGTATATTTCCCTTGATATAAGGAGTAGAGTATAATACACAAATATTCAATTATTGTAATATCGATACATTGGACTCTATTATATAGAGTGCGCATGTTGTTATCAGATCTAACTTATTCTAAAGATAAATGGAGAGGTTGAAATATTCTCTCAACCACACACCAAACAAGGATCTCACCAATCCAACTCTCTAACAACCTCTTAAGAATAAGATCACGCAACTCACGTAGAGATTATCTCTACTTCTCAATACATTAGAAAGCATATTAGATAAGTAGGAATTATATATTCCAACACTCTCCCTTAATGACTACTTATCTAAATATCTATGTGGTCATATCTTAATGTGCTTCCTCTTGTACCTGCATTTGATTATTGGTGTCCATATAAAAAGAAATCCATCTATCGGAATACATAGGTCATCAACCGTTGTAACCGCCAGTTCTCTAGGAATATTTTTTAGCTACATGGTTCATTCAACCATTCTTCCTCATACCTGTACTTTTAACTTTAACTCCCCCTTCATCACATCATCATCAAACTTGGGTTTTGTTTTCGGCTTACCCATAACCATGCTCTGGGTTTTCTAGGATTACCCTCAACCATGCACCAGGTTTTCTCGGATTACTTGTAACCATGCTCTAGGTTTTCTAAGATTACCCTCAACCATGCATCAGATTTTGTAACCATGCTATAGGTTTTCTTGGATTACCCTCAACCATGCTGTACATAGGGGTTTTTATATCACCAAAAACTTTTCACATTAGGGGGTATACAATGGCTCTAATACCATGATAAAATGGGAGAGTTAAGTATAATACATAAATATTCAATAACTGTAATATCAATACATTCGACTCTATTATATAGAGTGCACAAGTTGTTATCAGATCTAACTTATTCTAAAGATAAATGGAGAGGTTGAAATATTCTCTCAACCACACACCAAACAAGGATCTCACCAATCCAACTCTCTAACAACCTCTTAAGAATATGATCACACAACTCACATAGATATTAACTCTACTTCTCAATACATTAGCAAGCATATTAGATAAGTAGGAATTATATATTCCAACATCCCTATTACAGAATCATTAGATGGCATAGTCCTTGATATTAAAAACAATCTTTAAGATCCATGCTTTTATATATTCCAATGCATTAATATCCAAACTACTAATCAAGTATTTTATTTTCCTAGCTCAACATAGTCTACATTTTTAATAGACAAATGCAAAGACCCGCTATTTTTTTATCGTTTCATTTTTGTTTATTGTGTCTATATCTAATTGCACTTTATATATCCTCTAAACATGCATTAATTCTAATTCTCTTATGAAATACAATCTTGTACAATTTCATATTTTCTCTAGTTTCCATAGTCCTTCACTCCATAAATTCTGCAATATTAAATGTTGTAGACCCTTTCTAAACATGCATTAATTCTAGTTCTCTTATGAAATATTTGAATCTTGTACAAGTTCATATTTTCTCTAGTTTCCATAGTCCTTCACTCCATAAATTCTGCAATATTAAATGTTGTAGACCCTTTTGTAGTGATTTCCTTCACTCTATAATTTTCAATACACAACATTCTACAATGTATATGTTGATTTTTAAATTAAATGTTTTGTTTTCCATTGTTCCATCCTATATGAAACACACTTGTTTTGAACTTGTTTCATGATGTTTTGCTATCTACAACTTTCTATCACTTCTATATTGCTCTATTACTTGTATAATTTACAAGAACTCGTTGTTTTATTTTGTTGATTGCATTGAAACTAGCCTATATTACAATAGTTTATATATTTATAATCCTTCTAAAACTACTTTTATTGTAGTAAAATAAATCACATCTAAATCTATTAGTGCTCAAAATATTTATGATTCTTATCCAACATTATATGCTTTGACCTTGTTTAGTGCATTTTCCATGCTCAAATGAAGACACCCCATGGAAAGAACAAGTGAAAATATTACTTTTCACTATTGGGTTTCTAAATAGAAAAATAATAGTGAATCATCCATCTGAATGGATGAATTATCTATAATTTCCAGGCTCTATACATAATATGCTTATATTGATATCTAATTTTCACAATTAAAGTACGTCGTGATTTTGGATTATGTAGAGTTGGATTGCATGATACTTGTCACTCGTTGCTTGAACTTCCTTCATATTCAATACACTTAACTATAGTGATGATGCACATGTCTACAATAATTTTATTTATTTTTTACTATGGAAGTGCATTATGTTTGAAAACCCATTGCAAGTAAAAAAAAAAAAAAAGATTTTCTTTTAAATTGATATAAAAAAAATTGTTCCTATTTACTGCTCTAATTTAAATTACTCCTATTTATTGTAAAATTGGTTTTGGTACATTTCTATACACATTTATTTTAGTGTTTCTAAAATGTAGAGAAGCATATATGAAAACAATTAGACATGCTAACATCACTCTCGAATGTCTAGGGAGTAAACAATCATGCACAAATTTTCTTAGTTTTATAGATAATATAAAGTTATTTGAGAGAATTTATACTATTTAGGACTTTACATATATAAATTGTATATAAATGCACTGCATCTTGCAATTTCATGTTATATGTATATAAATCTATCAAATGAAGACATAGCATAAGGTTGTGATTTAAATGCCTTTCTAAACTAGTGACAATAATACACACATTCTGAAATACATTTATACACTATAAACTAATATCATATATTACTATATAATCATGTTGTATCCACATATGCAAATTCCCTTTGACATTGAGGTCTTTAAATGGATTTTTTTAAGTTTTATGTTATATCGAGATAATTTGGCTAATCATTTCATTGGCTTTATTACCTTTTGAATATAGAACCTTCCCATTATCAAAATATTACTTCGTTTTACTCTTAAAATTCATGTTACCTACATTGTATAATTCATACTATGTGGACAAAATTGGGATAAATCTTTGTATTTCAAAATTTTAACCATGAATGCCATTGACATTCATTTAATTTCTAATTTATCAAATATAAACATTGGACTTTAAATCATTCCCCAAGTTAATATACCTATACTTACATCATCTTTTCAAATATAACCTAATTTATCAAATATAAACATTGGACTTTATATCATTTCCCAAATTAACATACCTATATTTACATCATCTTTTCAAATATAAACTAAAAACCATTCATGGTTTCCTTTTCTTGGATTCCATTATGTTTGTCCTAATTATTTTTAGAATGAATATCATAGAAAAAGTTATTCTAAATCATTGTTGGTACCAAAAGTTTTGAGTAAATATCACGTACACGGACAAAAAAAGTTGTGCTCACCTATTCCAGTTTTTCACGCACTTAAGTAGTTGCGCTAAGAGTTCTAGGAGGTGCACACATCAGATCAAGTTTTTTCAATACACGCCACTTTGAGTTCTTCCATTGCACAGCGGTCTGAGTTTTGTGATGCATGCCATAAATCAAGAAGACGTTGCATGCATGCCATAATCAAAGAAGGAATCTTTGGGAAATCTCCCTAAATGATTACTACAAGAAGTGCGAGGGAACGTGGAGCAGAAAGATGATGAATTAACAAGGTAGTTGATATTTCCACAATTCCAAACAGGTTTTGTGGAATGCATGTAGGTGACAAAATAATGTAGAACTAGCAGTTAAAGGAGAAAGTGGCAAAGAACTGAAAGTGATAGAGTGCCAGATTCAAGAAGCAGACAAAAGGGAGCAATGAAAACAAAAATAGAGTTATCTCATTAGTCAGTTAGTTGTTGCTTGATAGTTTTGGGTATTGTTGTCATTGAGCTCACTTTAAGCCTATGTTTTGTAATGTATCTGGTTGTAATTATGATTCTGTCACATTTGCAGAGTCTAAACAAAGGTGCATGACGTTGTGTAATGTAACACTAGGAAAGTGTATAAGGGAGCAAGGATTTATTACTATCAATAAATGAATCGCTTAATGTATGTTTTTGGTGGTGGAATGAAGATAATAAAGATGCAGTAATTATGGCCCTATGATGTGTTACTTATGTGTCATTGGAATGTGTGTATTTTTGTTTCCTATTGTTAATTGTTAAGTAGTTTTCAATGGATTGTTTGAATACCAACCCAAATATAATTTTTTCCAATTATTCCTTCATCATCATCGACAAAAGACCAAATGGTCTCTTTGATCCTCATGGCATCTCGGGTGATACCTTCTTCAATATTTGGCTGAGGATTGATATGTCGACACCTTGGGGGTTTTGTTGGTTAGACTTTGGATGAACCATGGTTCTTCAACTCCCCAGTGTTAAGAAAGATGCACGTGCAAGTGCGATTAAGCCAACAACCACTCGTCTTCAAATAAAAAATAAATATAATCAAACTACCAAAACAAGGAGGAAATATAATCAAACTATCATTCTTTCACTAATTGATTACATTTGTAACTAACAACTTTTCTAATTCTTCCAAAAAAAATCACTATTCAATGACATATTCTATAAGAACAAATAATTAAGAAAACATTATCCCAAAATGTCTTACACAAATGTCTAGACCCTGTTTCAAATTATTCATATTCTTTCAAAAATATTATTTCGAAGAGTATTCTTTATATAGTTGAACAAATCACTTATTTACACTAATCACAATTTTTTTTTTATTATGATAATGCACAATTCATATTTTTATCTTCTTTTTCTTTTCAATATGTTTTTTATACTTTCCCACATTTACATGCTTGTGTAGCTTTGTTGCATTCTTTGTATTCAAGTTCTATTATGCTTAATCCACAAATTAAAAAATCCCAATAAAAACTCTATAATATCTACCTTTACTAAGTTCTAGTATGTGTAATCCACACATTAAAAAAATCCAAAAAAAATCTATAAATTCTACATTTACTAGGTTCTTCCACGTTCATGCATATTTTCTTTCAAAAATGAAACATGCTAATAGATATGGACACTAAAACACAATATTATAACATTCTCTTTTGATTTCTACTTGCTAATGTTATTTATATTATTTTTTTATTCGTCCCACATTTCTCTCCTTTTATACAACTACTTTATATCCCTTAATTTATATAATCTCAACCGATATATGATTAAGTTGACTAGATTGAGTGTATAGTGATTCAAGGTTAAGATAATCCTCGAGGTTACATAAATGCCCTTCGATCCATGATTCAGTTGACTAGATTGAGTGTATAGTGATTCATGGTTAAGATAATCCTCAAGGTTACATACATGTCCTTCGATATATGATTAAGTTGACTAGATTGAGTGTATAGTGATTCAAGGTTAAGATAATCCTCAAGGTTACATACATGTCCTTCGATTCGTGCCATGCATACCTCTCAACACAACATTTTCAACTCTCCATTTTTTTCATTTCTCCATTTAATTGATTTGTTTCACTTTCAACCTCTTTTCAAAGTTCTATATCTTCTTTTGGTTAGTTAAATATTGTTTTTAGATTAGTTGAATAGTATAGGATTTCTCTAGTAATTTATTTGTGTGAGATTATGTGATACCATGAAAAGCAATTTATTTGTATGTGATTATGTGAAATCATGAAAGTTCTTTATCTTTTTGGTTAGTTAAATAACATCGTTTGATTAGTTGAATAGTATGGGATTTTAATAGTTATTTATTTCTTTGTAATTATGTGATTTTTTTGAAAAGGGTGAAAAACTATTAAATTATTTATGTTATAGATTTATTATGAATATGTTTTCCATTAATATATAAATAAGTTTTTTTTGTAAATTGTTATAATATGATATGATTGGATGTTATTTTCTAAACTTATCATAAACATGAATTATTTTTAATAAATTTAGATATTAATTTTTTATTAGAGATATTTTAATGTACTTATTTATAGTTATTATAATTATGATTATGTTGTGACCTTGAAATTTTGTTTTTAAATTGCTCATATTCATTTGATTATGAAGATTGATTTTTTATGTTTGATTATAATATTGATTCAAACATATAGAATTTTGATTTTTTTTATTTGAATATAATATTGATTCAGACATGTATTCTTGATTTAATTCACAACTTTAGATCATCACCTCTAGCATAGTTTGTGATAAAGAATCTTAATTTCAATCCCTTGAAATTGAGTAATAACAAAAGTAACTTTCTACTAAAACTTGCTTATACCTAGCATGCCAATGTACTATTAGAGACTAGTAACATAGTAACATTGGTTAAAATGAATGTCTTTTCACATATTCTTTGAAAGTTAATGCACAATGATCTTCCATAAATAAGATTTAAAACAAAATCTAATTCTTGTTATAATATTATGCATTTCAAATGGTGTAGTTTAAATGTTTTAAGTTTTTTACTTTTGTGAGTCATTATCATTGGAAAAATCAATTATTGAGGAATCACAATTTTACATTAAGTAAATCCCATTTTTTAATACATAAATAGATTCAATACCCTAAAAAAAGAGAAAGCACACAAAATATGTAATTTAAACCACTAAAACTTATAAAAATAATAATAAATAATAAAAACATATATATCATTCCATATTAGTACATTTTATTGAAAACAAAATCTGTTAATATAATTTAGAAAATCAATTTCACTAAATTTCACTAAATTAAATTATAGTCAATGGCCAAGCAACTTAATCCAAAGTTGTGCACCTTACTCCAAAGTTGTGCTTCTAATACATTAATGAAATAGTAATTGTCATCTCCTACAATTATGGATAAATACTTGGCACTAAATACTAGTCCTAATTGTCTTTGCTGGAAAATATTGACCTGTAAAATATGTTTAAATCCTCAAAAGTACTTATTCCTTATTTTCCCGTTACCTTCTATATTTCTTTAGAACAAGATGCAAATTTCACATTCTTTTATAAAAAAAAATAAAATTATTTTGATTTTATTTAATTAAAAATAATTATTATTACTATTTTTGTAAGTTACTAAGGTTTAGTTTTATTATTTTGATAAATTATTGAAAAAGTATTATTGTTTAAAAGCAAATATACATAATTACTCTTGATTAATTTGTTATAACAGAAAACCAAAACTATCTAAATAAGAAAATAGTGATTCTAGCTTATCATGCCCATAATTTATAACAGTTTTAAAAAACTCTAACAAAACCAACCCAAAGAGAAATCAAGCTCTACTTATGATAAAAGTAAAACAAAAAAATAGTTTATCATGCCCATAAATTTAGAATAGTTTTAAAAAACTGTTACAAAACTTGGAAATAATGGAGAAAGCGCCATTTGTAAGCACAAATTATAAGCTTCAGTTGTGAGAGTCAGTTGTAGGCGTGTTAAGATTCAGTTCTTAGTTAAGAGTCTAGTTGTCTTTGGTTTGCATGTAACCGACTCGGTAGAGTCTTTTCCTATATAAAGATGTAATCTGTCTTCATTGAATAATATAGAAGTGAGCATAGCCTCACCGTGTTGTTTGTTTCGCATATTTTATCTTGGTATTAGAGCCACCAATGTCTGTTTGCAAGTCAGATCGCTGTTGAGAAGAGCTTTGTTGTTGGAG
Organism: Picea glauca; assembly: GCA_000966675.3. Classification (NCBI taxonomy): domain Eukaryota; kingdom Viridiplantae; phylum Streptophyta; class Pinopsida; order Pinales; family Pinaceae; genus Picea; species Picea glauca. The sequence goes on along the minus strand of JZKD02S0801925.1, from coordinate 91,730 downwards.
GAGAGATCAGAGCCACGAATGTTGGGAGGCAGAAAGAGATAGCTCGTGGTATCGTTGTTGCTGATGTGAGAGGCAGATCACTACTACAAAACTTGCTGCCATCCTTCAAGGCATTCACGCACTAGAGAAGAAACTTCGTTCCAGTTTGTGGAAACCGTGAAGTCGTGAGACCTGATATTTTTTATATAGCTTTGCATGCATGGAGTGCAGTTGAATCGTGAAGGTCGTGGCTTATTCCATATGGTAAAGTGTGGTAAAGCTATGGTTTTTTTTATATTTGGAGCATTTAAAAATAAGAGTACCATGACTTCTTCTCTTATGCATGCAAATGAGAAAAGGGATATTTTATTAAAGTGAGTTATTTTTTATTAAGTGGATATAGGTAAAAAATGGAGTTATTCACTTTAATAATAAAAAAAAGGTGGTTATTTTAGATATTAAGGTGCATGCATAATTTAAAGGTTGATCTATGCATATGAGGTGGTGTTTTTTATTTGAAGGTGGATGCGTGCATGATTTAAGCTGAGAACAGAGGTAGAGTTGGATTAGTGGATCCGAAGGCAGAGCGACGGACTGCTCAGCAAAGGAGACAACTCGACAGAAAGTTGCATATCCTTGGTGATTTACTTGCAGAGAATATCTTGCAGCGATGGCGAATTTGCTGGCAGAGACCTACCTCAATGAAGCCAACAAGTTAGATGGCTCGAACTTCATTAACTGAAAATTCAAGATGCAGACGCTCATGAAGGGCTATGGTGTTTGGAACATTGCGAAGGGAACTGAACTGAAACCTGATGCGGCTGTCGGTGCAACAACATCATAGATCTAAGATTGGGAGAAGTGAAAAAACAAGGCAAAGGTATTGTTGCACATGTAAGCTAAAGATAACATAATTCCACATATTGGAGAAGCTACAAATTCTGCTGCAACATGGACAACTCTTAAAGAATTGTATTAAACTAGCAACACTAATCACATTTTGTTCCTGAAAACTAAATTTCTAGGCATTAAGATGGATGGAAATGAATCTATTAGTTCATTTTTGGGTCGTATTAAAGAAGTGAAAGACAAGCTAGTAAATATAGGGGAAACTGTTTCCAACACTGATCTGGTCACTATTACCTTAAATGGTATGCTAGAAGATTATCATATGTTCATAACACGTCTCGCAGCAAGGGAGAAACCTCCTACGTTTGAAGAACTGACAGGTATTTTGCTGCAAGAGGAAGAGAGGCACAGGAATCTGAAGCCTCAGAGTAAAGATTTGGCGCTGTGGTCAAATAATAGATCTACGAGAGGGAGATGAGGAGTAAGAGGTAGAGGAGGTAGTTCATGGCAGAGAGGCGGTTCATGGCAGAGAGGCAGTTCATCGCAGAGAAGACAATCTCCAAATCAAGGTATGCAATCTAACAAGAATGAGTCTAAAAGTTGTTTTTATTGTGGTCGACCTGGACATATGGTTAAATACTGTCATAAGAAGAAAAGTGATGAGGCTAGGAATAAACCTAGAACACATTCAAGTCATTATGCAGAAAAATCTTCAAATCAAGATCTCAGATTATTTATTTCTAGTGATGATATTGATGAACCCCCGAATTTTGACTCACGAGATCTCAGGTTGTTTGTGTCTAACGCTGCTTTATCTGCTGAAACAAATGATTCTGAGGCCTGGTTTGTGGATTCTGGAGCATCAGTACATATGACTTGTAATAAAAATTTGTATGCTAATTTTAAAGAAACACAAAATGGTGTCAGCATATATCTTGGAGATGACCGCGCTCATCAGATCAAGGGATATGGAGACATTCCTGTGACATTGTTGAATGGTACTGTTCGTCACATTCGCAATGTGGTGTATGTGCCAGGAATAAAGAAAAAATTGATCTCTGTGTCCACCATTATAGATCAGAACTTGAAGGTTGAATTCTTCAAGAATTATTGCATAGTGAAGTATCTACTGGACCACTTCCAAACTGTTGCAACGGGAGTCAGAGCAAGAGGTCTATACAAACTTGATGTTACCAGCAAAGCACATCATGCACTAACTTTTGCAGCTATGCCAATAGAGATTCTTTGGCATCAAAGGTATGGACACATCAATCATCCTGATTTATTGTTATTATAGAAAAAGAATATGGTTGAAGGACTTTCCATGTTAAAGAATGAGAAGGTTGCTTGTGATGGATGTGCATTAGGAAAGATGCATAGAGATGAATTCCCCTCTAATCCTGATAATAAAAAGAGAGATGTGTTAGATCTTGTGCATACTGATGTTTGTGGGCCTATGCATACTAGGTCTTTAGGAGGTGCATTTTACTTTCTGTTATTTATTGATGATTGCACGAGATACACATGGGTTTACTTCCTTAGACGAAAAAGTGATGTTTTCAAGTACTTTAAGGAATTCAGAACCATGGTGGAAAAGTAGACAGGAAAATCCATCAAAATCCTCTGTTCAGATAAAGGGGGAGAGTATAAATTAGGGGACTTAAAAAAATATAGCAAAGATAATGGAATAGTACAACAGTTTATAGTACCTCACACTCCACAGCAAAACGGAGTCGCTGAAAGGAAAAACAGAACTCTGGTAGAGTGTGCACGTAGTATGATGAAAGGTAAGAATCTCTCAAATGTATTTTGGGTTGAAGCCATAAATACTACAGTTTATTTAAAGAATAGAAGTCCAACAAGTTGTCTTGATAATGTTACTCCTTTCGAGGCCTTGTATGGTTCCAAACCCGTAGTTCATAATTTGAAAGTATTTGGGTGTAAGACTTTTGCACATATTCCAAAGGAGAATAGGAGGAAATTGGATGCTAAAACCATTAAATGTATTTTCATTGGGTATTGTTCTGAATTTAAAGAATACAAACTATTTGATCTTGCTACTCACAAAGTATTTGCAAGTAGAGATGTACTTTTCCATGAGCAGGAAGCAGGAAATCATGACGACAACAATCATGAGGAATGAAAGAGACTTCTTGATGAAGGAGTTAAAGAAGAGTAGCAGCAAGAACCCACACAGTAGTATCCATCCTCGCAGCGACAGCAGTAGCAACAACAAGAAGGACTCAGTGATATGGACAATTCAAGCAGTCACAATTCACCTAGAGGTGAAGACAGATCTTCACAAAGTGGGGAGGAAGATAATCAGTTGAGAAGATATTCAAAACAGATTCAACTTCCTAAGAGGTATAAAGACTATTCCCTAATGAGTAGAATTTCAAATGTCATAGAACCCATGAGTTTTGATGAAGCTAATAAACATGATGAATGGCGAAATGCAATGGAGGAAGAATATGAATCGATAATGAAAAGCAATACTTGGGAATTGACTGAATTGCCTAAACATAAGAAGCCCATTGGATGCAAATGGATATACAAACCCAAGTTTAAATCAGATGGTAGTATAGATAAGTATAAGGCTAGACTAGTGGCCAAGGGGTATTCATAAACATAAGGTATTGATTATGCTGAAACATTTGCACCAATAGCTAAATTGAATACTATCTGAATGTTAATTGCTTTAGCTACAAAGTACCATTGGAAGCTACATCAGTTAGATGCTAAATATGCATTTTTGAATGGTGAGTTAAAGGAAGAGGTTTACCATACTCAACCTGAAGGGTTTGTTGAAAAGGGGCAAGAACACTTAGTCTGTAAGTTAAAGAAAGCATTGTATGGACTAAAACAAGCACCTAGGTCATGGTATGAGAAGATAGACTCTTTCTTTCTTCAACAGGGTTTTATGAGGAGCAAAAGTGATCCAAATC
>JZKD02S0801925.1:55500-74852 GCA_000966675.3 Picea glauca | reverse complement strand
GGAAAAACATGCAGAGATGGTCCATTCCATCCAAGATTTGTAGATTCATGTGCATGGATTATCCACCCAACTTCTCACAACAATGGAAATTCTAGGAGAGCAGAGGCAGGGACAACATCAACTCCAAAATGAAGGTGCAACTTCGTCCAAGAACCCAGTCGCCAACCCGCTCAATCATCGTGATTATGAGGAGGCTTCCTCTCAAGACTTGCAACAATACCTTCCAGACCTCAACTCGTCACTAGAACAGACTGAAGAAAAGCCAAGCAAGAATGCCACCCCTAGCTAGTAGATTTGCACATGTTTTGTTTTTCTATTTTGTTGTTAGGCATCTATTATAGGTTATATACTGGAAGCAATTTTGATATATAAGACGGAGACAGACTTAAGTCTCTGAACATTCTTGCTAGATACCAGCCTGTTTTTGCCTTTGATGCAAAGGCTGACTTTGTGACTTTGTATGCTTCCTTCATCTACAATTTCTGGCAGACTTTTAAATAAATTTTTCTCCAGTTCTATTAAAAATAAAAAAGGTCTATCGTAAATCTTCCACTTAAGATGCCAACTAGGACATATAGGCACACCAGTTTGGGAAACTCACTAACATTTTGATAGATCCATATTTAGCGTGTGCGGAAGAGTATGGAATAGTTTCACTGTTACACGCAGCAAACAAATTTATATTACACTTCACTTATTACAAGATTAGCATAGTAGGAAATTGCGAGGAACGCGGGTTTTAATATAGCATTAGACAGTGCTCGTATTGTTAGAAGGATGTATTGTTGTTTCCAAACAAATGGATAGAACTGATGCTTAGCAGTCTCAAACTTTCGGAAACTACAATTGATTTCCGTAGCTTAATAGGATCAAATTGTAAAGCTCTTAAAAACAAAAACAAACAAATGCAAATAGATTAATGTACAAGTGATAAAATATATGAAAACCTTTCTTATGAAAAACTTTCTTCGCATTTTCAGGGTGATAAAATATATGAAAAACTTTCTTGTCATTTTCAGGATGGTATTTAGTCCCTTGCAAAACTTTTCTTCTTGTTTTGAAAACTTTTCTTTTTGTTTTGAAGATGTTAGGTGAGGTGAAAACTTTTCTTTTTGTTTTGAAGATGTTAGATGAGGTAAAACCCATGAGCTTAATAATATCTAAAAAAAAACTAATCTTAAAACTTAATTTCATGAGCTTAATAATATCTGAAAAACTAATTTTAAAACTTAATCTCCTAAACCTATTAATCAACCACTCAAACTAACCCAACAAACTATATCTTTATACAAAATTAAAAATAAAATAAATAAATTAATTAATATAATCCTAACATCCCAGAGATAGCTAAGTTACTATAATCCTAACATCATCCCAGATGTTTTCTAAGATGCTGAAAAATACCTAAACCTAAAACGTTTAGACAAGGTATATATATATATATATATAATCACGATTTTAAACTTTCACATAAGTTATACCTACCAACCTATTTATCAATCAGTTAATTAATATATATGCTTATATTTATAGTTAGGCAAAATAAATCATACAAGTTGGAGGGGAGTACTAGTTTTATTGCAAACTCAGCAACTCAAATATTTATTACAAACTTGTTTGCAGAGGGATAAAGCAACAAAAACTTTGCCTCTGAGATGTTTGAGTACCTCATTCTTGAAATTGTTTTCCTGGGAAGGTCTGGCCAAATTGCCAGTTAGAAGGAGCGACGTTATACGAAACAGTTTCCCTACCGTCGCTGGTGGTGACCTTAAAGGAAAGGCTCTGGCCATTTAAGTACGAGCTGCTTTGCCAATTCTGTCCCCAGTTGCGTGACATTGCCTGCCAATCAGTCCTTGAACCTTTTATCCAAACGCCATGGACGTCCCCTGCTCCTCCAACGTTGGTGACGAGGATTAAGTTGAAGTATGAATGGCCGTTGATTGTAAATCGGACTCCTCCCCTTCTCAAGCAAGGGACCCTGCATTGCATTCGTAGTCTCTTAGAAACCAATTGTAGGTAGGTGAATTTGAATTCAAATATCTTATACAAATGATGGACCAGTTAATCACCTTCGGTAAACAATGGGGACGATCCCACTCCTGTACTTAGCGATCTTCAGAAATGCGGGCTCGGCCATGTCGAAGTGCTGCAATGGTGGGTTGCACCATCCACCGTTGTTGTTGGAAAGAGCGTAGTTTGGTGGGCAGAAGTTGGTAGCTGTCACTGTGACAGTTCCTGGCAAACACCACTGGGGATCGTCGTTACATTTCATTTCGTAGCAGGCTCCGCAGCTGAATCCGCTGTTGAAAAGCGCAGTGCTCAAAGCAGCAGTGTTGGTTCCATAGCCTTGGCTGTAAAGATTGCCGTACCCACACGCCCCTCCTGGTAAAAGACATATATCAGAAATCAGAATCCAGCTACTTTAAAGTGAAAACATATATCAGATATCAGATAATTTCTAATAGTTGACTCAGGTTTGCCAGTGGAAGCGATGGAATTGAATCGAAGTCAGAACTTGTCCCGGGATTGTGGGCTGCTTTAGCGCTAATATGCATGTCCTCATTTCACGACTGATGACCTCGTTTGGTATTTCTAACACTCCTTAAAAGTTAAAACCACACTTACAGCCTCAGCTTTGGGCATTCTCAGCCATTTAATTTAATCGATAGAACCTGGGATCTACCTGGGCAAATCGGCTGTTTTACCGGTGGGCTACATTAACCGCAGATCTACCTGCACTTGGGCAGGTAGCTGGTTTGCCATTGGCTACAATCTCGTTTCTTAGCCACTCAACAAACTGAGCGCAAGAGTTCCTCTACCAATAACCTACATGCCCGTTAGTTCATAACAAACAACATTTGTAATCCAAATACTAGGCTAACGTACCCATAGTTCCAGAAGCATCATTACCACCATAAAACGTGGCATGGGCTGATTGCCAGCCACCGTATCCATAAGCTCCAGCAGACAACCATAGGAATCCCAGCAATGCGATCAACACAATGCTTTGTATCTGCGCCATTAACCTGCGAGCGGATAAGCTCATCAATTCACAGGACGAGTATCCTCCTTTAGAAAATCCAATTAAAATCTTAGTAGCAACATTATTCAACATGGAAACAAAGGATTCGGAGAATACTTGAGTGAGGCTGAAAACTGTGTTCTTCTATTTCTGGAGAAGTTGACCTGCGGGCCAATATATATAGTAATCTAGAACCCCGCTTGATCTGTCGTCGTGTTTTCAATTCTCGAAGCTCTTAGCATCGCGAGGCGCGCTAACCTAGAATTAAGATATTTCACTGTTTAAACGTCATAGTGGTATTCATGAAATTAATTCCCAGGCTGGTTGCGAAAAACAAATTAGTATTTTATTCTACATAGCAGATGGAAATTTGATGTTTTGGGAAGTCAGCCAGAAAACCTGTAATGGCAATCTCGTCGCAATTTATTCCTCGCTAGTCCTTTCTAATGGCATTTACCCCCTAAAGAACGCAATTAAATATCTTCATTTAACCTGCACCAACTTTTGTCATGATTTAACTATTCATGCTGTAAATGCACCCACTTTTGTCATGATTTAACTATTCAGGCTGTAAATAGATTCGTTTAACCTGCACCCACTTTTGTCATGATTTAACTATTCATGCTGTAAATAGATTCGTTTAACCTGCACCCACTTTTGTCATGATTTATTAACTATCAATGCTCTATAAATACAGTGGGATCTGAAGGTATTTCAAATATGCTACAGTGGGATGATGAATCTGAAGGTATTTCAAATCCAACCGTTTATATCTAGCAAAAATATTAATGAGTCTGCTGCAATAATTGTTTATTGATTACCATCTTTTTCATAGCAGCCATCATCCTAATTTTACGAAACGAATATTGAAGAGCTGAATTACTGTGCACGAGTACCTAGGACGTTCTTTGTTAGAGTAGTTCCACCAGCACCTTATCTTTGATTTGGGTTCCTAAGAATTTATTGTCGCTGTGTAGAAAACGTGGTTTAAATTGGGCAGGAGTCCGACAATTGTGAACGGACTTGAACACTAGCTCTCGGTTTTGACAGGAGGCATGCAGGAATTTACTTGTCTTCAGGTATTGGTGAGTGACTGAGAACTCACTGCGAGTTAATGCTTGTACGTAATCCAATTAACTTGAACGGATCGCCATGTGTTTAACGGTGCTACTCAATGGTTCGTCCAAATTCTTCTGGTTACAAACTGAGATTTTTAACAGCATGAACATACAATTCTGTTTCAATTTTCTATAAACATGGATGAGTAGCAAATGCTATCACAAACTAATTAAATTTATTAGAACAGGAGGAACACAAAAGTGAGACAGTTTTCACTAATCTTGAGAGAATTTGATTACATTTATAGTCAAATAGGGGATTAGATCACACTCCTATCTTATCATTGTGGATTTCAAGCCACCCACAAACTAAATCTGGGTGTTTGTGAAATAAATCCAAAAGAACATTCTAAATTTACAATGTATTCTAGAAATTTCTACGTTATTCTAACATCCCTTTTAATAGAGAAACGGTTTTTCTACAACACCTAAATTGCTTCTAAAATTTTCAAACTTGATTTTACCAAGAGGTTTGGTAAATATATCAACCACATTATCATTTGTATTACAAAATATCAAACCAATTTAGTTTGATTCAATCTTCTCTCTCACAAAGTGATGTTGTAGCTCAATGTGTTTTGATCTTGCGTGATATATTGGATTGTGTGACAATTTGATAGCACTTTGATTGTCACACTTGATGCATGTTGGACCATTTTTCTCCTCTTTGACATCTACAAGAATTCTCGGCAACCAAACAACTTCACAGGTATGGTCAAGGCTTTATACTATGTTGACGATAAAGAAATAGTAGGTTGTTTCTTGCTACTCCATGATACAACCCTCAATCCTATATGAAATACATAGCTTGAGGTAGATATTCTATCATCATGAATTCCTGCCCAATCTGAATCAGAAAAACCTGTTAGTTCAACATCAAATTCATCACTATACATAATACCAAAATTTATTGTTCCTTTCAAGTATCAGAGTACTTTCTTTGCAGTTTTCTAATGGCTCTCATAAGGCTTAGCCATGAACTCACTAAGGATGTTAATTGAGTATGCAATGTGTGGTCTCATAGTGGTGAGCTAGTTCAAACTTCCCACCAACTAATGATATAAAGTACCATTTGCCCCTTTAGTTCCATCTTCATTGTATAACTTTGCATTTTATTCTAAGGGAGTTGACATAGCTTTACATTCATTCATATTGAACTTTCTAAGAATTTCTTTTGTGTATTTACTTTGAGTCATCAATGATTTACCAGGATCTCTCCAAACCTCAATTCCTAAACACTAATGCAATTCGCCAAGATCTTTCATTTTTCAAATTCTTGAGACAACTTACTTTTAATCTCTTCAATTAGCTTGCATGCACTACTTGTAATAATGAGATCATCCATATATAAAGATATTAAAACAACATGTCCTTCTTCATCTTTCTTAACATACAGGTTAGGATCATTTTTTCTTTTCACAAACCCATTATGATAAAAGAAGGTATCTATCTTTACATACCATAATCTCGGTGCTTCTTTCAAACCATATAATTCTTTCCTTAACCTGGAGACTAGATGCTCACGTCCTTGCTTGAAAAGCCCTTCAGGCTGAACCAAATAAACCTCTTCCTTTAAACCACCATTCAAAAGTAGATTTGACATCTAACTGATGTATTTTCCAATTATGTTTTGTAGCTATCAGTACTATAATTGTATTCAATTTAGCTACTGGTGCAAAAGTATCTTCGTAATCAATTCCTTCCTTTTGTGAATATCCTTTTGCAACTAATCTTGGGTTATATTTATCAATGCTACCATCTGGTTTAAATTTAGATTTATACAACCATTTGCTTCCAATAGGGACTTTGTTTTTGGGCAGTTCAACTAATTCCCATGTTTGTTTTTTCATAAGGGAGTCATATTCATCATTCATAACATTTCTCCACTCTTCATGTTCTTTAGCTTGATCATAGTTTATAGGTTCTACAACATTCATTACATGAGACATCAATGCATAATCTTTATACCTTATAGGTGGTTGAGTTTGTCGTGATGACCTCCTTGGTCAATCACTTCTTTCATCTAGTCTCCTGCTATGTGGTGACTTTTCTCCACTTGATGTATCATGACTTCTTGAAGTGTCTATACTTCTTTCATTCCATTCTCGAACATGTACATGTTCCTGTTTAACCATTGCATCTATTTTGACATGATCATCACTATCATTATGCCAAGCATTTGCATCATTCATTGTATCAACTCTATATTCATTCTCATGAAACACTACATATCTACTTGCAAACAATTATGTGAATTTGGATCAAACAATTTGTATGTTTTTTTATCAGTACAATACCCAATAAAAAAACACTTGTTTGACTTTGTATCAAGTTTTCTTCTCTCATCCTTTGGAATATGTGCAAAGGTATTGGATCCAAATAATGTTAAATGATTGACATCAAGTTTATAACCATAAAGAATCTCAAAAGAAGTTTGGAAATCTGATTTCTTAGTTGGACTTCGATTCTTTAAATAAGCAACAATATTAATGGCTTGAAGCATACTGCGCGCACACTCCACCAGTGTTATGTTCCTTCTCTCAACAACACCATTTTGTTGAGGCATATGAGGTACTCTAAATTGTTGTTGGATCCCATGAAATTGACAATAACTTTTAAATGCACCTAATGTATATTCACCACCTTGATCAGATATGAGAACGTTAATACATTTTCTTGTCTGTTTTTCAGTCATAGTTATGAATTATTTAAAATACTCAAATACATCAATTTTTCTCCTTATGAAATAGATCCATGTATATATAGATCTATATCAACAAAAATAAGAAATTAAGAAGCACCACCAAGTGACCTAGTTTGCCTAGGTCTGCATACATCAATATGAATCAATTCAAGTGTATATGTTTGTCTTTTCTCTCTATGTATGGGAAAATCCTCTATATGTTTCTTACCAAGTGCACATGCTTCACTTGGAAAATGATCATTCTTCATAACAAGAAGACCTTCTACCATTGTTTTTCTTTGCAACAACATCAAATCATTGTAATTTAGGTGCCCATACCCGTGGTGCCATAACTCTTCTTTGACATTGTTGTGGATGTCAATGAAACATGATGGTTCATTTTCATATCAAACTTGTACAATCCACCAACCCTGGTACCTGTGGAAACAATCCTGTAGTGATCCTGGATATCTTTTACAACACAACTGAACTTACCAAATTCCACTATTAGATTATTATGAGTGATAGTTGAAACATATATTAAATTATTTTTAATACCAGGAACATACATCACATCATGAATCTATCTCAATTGTCCATTAGGTAAGTTCACACTTATTACTCCATAGCCCTAGACTTTATGTGATCTGTTATCTCCTAAATAAATGTGTGTGCCATCAATTTTCTCATAATATTCATCATACCATTCTTTATTACAAGTCATATGAGATGATGCTCCATAATCTATGAACCATGGATTCTCATCATTAGTTTTAGCAGACAATGCAACTTCAGAAATAAACAAATTAAGATTTGTAAATCCATCATTGATAAATGTCTTTATGTACAAAAATTCCATTATGCCTTTTATATCTCTTATTTGACTCATGATTCTTTCTTTTATAACAATATTTAGTAAGATGTCTAGGTTTTCCACAATATTCACATTCAATATTTCTCTTAACATAAGAATCATTATGTGTCATACCTTTCTGCGTTTCTTGAAACTAGCCTCTGTTCTTGTCCCATGAGTTACCTCGGTATTATCTTTTACCTCTTGCAATCAAAGCCAACTATGAGCCACTTGAGTCTAGATCATAATTATTCATTCTCTCTTCCTCTTGAAGAAGGATACCAACCAATTCATCAAAAGTAGGGGGATTTTGTCTAGCTGAGAGTGCTGAAATAAATACTTTATAATCTTGCATTAAACCCTTCAAATCGATTGTTACTAAATCACTACTGGAAATATTTTCACCAATGTCACCCAACTTATCACTTAAATATTTAATTCTGGATAAAAAAAATTACTTATACTTTCATTGGCTTCCATTTTGATAGATAATAGCTCAGTTTTTAGGAATAAAATCCGGTTTGCATTAGAGGTTTCATACAAACCTTTGAGAATGTCCCACGTCTCTTTGGAAATTTTACAATTTCTTATATGAGGAATGATGGTGTCCTTTATGGACATATGCAACACCACTTTCGCTTTCATTTCTCGTCTATCCCAATTTGGAATTGAGACAACAATAATGGGTTTGGTATCATCTCCTTTGACAATCATCCATAGACTATATGCCACTAAAATGGTGATCATATTAAACTTCCAATTTACATAACTTTTTCCATCAAGTTCAGTGTAATCATTTAAATAAGAATCAACAAGAGGGTTTGCCATCTTCTACCACAAATAATTCAATGATTATCCACCAATTTAAAGAAAAAACAAACAATTGGATTTTACCTCGTGGGCTCCTTTGTTGCATACAACAACTTCGAGTTACAAGTGGAAGGATATCCAATTCGTTGCAGATGTCGCTTTAAATTTTATCTCAAAACAAAACTAAGGCGTTACTCTATTGCCTACCATAAGAGGTCCAAAGCTGGGACAAAGGCAACAAAACCTGCATAGGCCATCAATGATGGTCCAATTTGGGTGAAGCTCTATATGGTGGGGATATATCGGTGGACATGCGATTGGTGGAGATATATCTACTAAAATATATTGGTGCACACGGGCGACATATGATATGTATCTACGGCCACGGTCAAAATGGGAGCGATGTCACAGTCAAACACTCGTTCTCTAGCACTATTTATTGGAAAAATTCCACTTCCCACCCAAAACTAAATTGTTGGTTATTGATAGCAGAGAAGAATAATAATGCAAATACCTTTGCTTGCCAAAACTAAATGAAGATCGACAACAACAACACGGTTACTCATCCATCCACATCTCCACGCATCAGTGGTCAAAAGTAGAATAATGCCAATAAATTTTAATTTAGGTCTCTCTCACCATTCGCCAAAACAACTCCACCAGTTGACATGCACTCACACTAGTCGACGCACACTCACACCAGTTGATAGCTCCACGCTCACCCTTTATGATGGAAGAAACATCCACTCTTAAATCAGAAAAAAATGATGGTAGGAACATCCACTTTGAAAACACTGGCAACAACAGTGACGAGGTTCCTCACAATATAATTGACCTCTGGTCTGATACGAAATTAAATTTATTAGAACATGAGGAACACACAAGTGAAACAATGCTCACTAAAATTGATTTATTGAGAGAATTTGATTACATTTATAGTCAAAAGTCAAATAGAATATTAGATCACACTCCTATCATTGTGCATCTCAAACCACCCAAAAACTAAATGTATGTGCTTATGAAACAAACCCAAAACATCATTCTAAATTTACAATGTATTCTAGAAATTTCTACATTATTCTAACAAATATCTTAGTAATGAAGATGAGTAGAAGGAAAGTTAGAGTAAACACATTTTTCCAACTTCAATTGCTTGCAAGAAAGATAGAGAACTTCATTTCTTAACATTCTAGCTATTTATTTTATAGAGAAAAAAAAGGTGTGGAGTATTTTTGTTGATATCACTATGTAAAATAGTTTATTCAAAATAATTTGTCGATTGTTGTTTATTACTCGCATACATTTCATTTTGTTGTAAAAACGGGTTGCTTATATATTTTAATGTATTAATTTAATATTTTATTTTATTGATTAAAATTGTTGGTGTGACTAAATAGTTGCGGGTTGAGTGGGATTTTTTTAGCAGTTAAAAACTAATTAATAAATATAAATAAAAGAACGTCTATATGATAACTTTGACACTCTACATTGGTTTAGACTAAACCTCAATATATTGCATAATAGAGAGCTATGACAACCTTCTCTTATGAAAACGGATGTAAGTGTGGAACACATGCAAATGTACATTTTAGGTTGGAGTTTTTATCGCACAATTTGTAGGTTGGGAAAGGCTTAACCCAATCCAATAGATGACAATAATTATGGGAGAATCTATCCAGTGTCACCTTAAATAAACCCTCCCCTTGCTTTAGTGAAGGGAAAATCCTACACAAGGGGGATCCTAGGTGACCCTAGGGGGAAATGAGATGGAAAGTGAGGTTATGGAAGTGATACCCTTATAGGTGAAACTAATAAGTGGATAATGACTTTGAAACAAATATCAGATATGGTTAATGGTTTCCAACCGCTTGAGTACCTGCAAAAGATAGTTGTACCTTCCCGAGACACAAGAAGAGACAAGTATACAAGCTCAAAGATTAAGTGGACAAGAAAGTTAAGTTTGTTTTCCCAAACTACAATAGTAAACACGATTACATATTATCAAGTAATAAATCTAATTACTACAGATTTAACCACTCAAAGCATCAAATATTTACTCAGGATGAAGAACAAAACATGTAGATTAATTCTCAATACTTTAGCACAAACTTTAGTGGTATTAGAGGATTGTTTTGTGAAGATTTCAGAGTATGTTTGTAACATCCAAATGGATGTAGAACAATTTTTCTACAACAACAAGTTTCAACCACTAGAACAAGCAAGTAATCCAACAAAAAGTTCACCAATTAGCAGTAGAAACATAGTGATGGCTTACTAGAAAATTTCCATGGTTGAAATGCAAGTTAAATTTAAAGATATAGAGTAGTTTGTTGCAGTCCTAATGGTCATAGATTTCAGTTATGACAACAATAATATATCCTTGGGAAAATAAAATTCCCTAGTCGCTCAAGGAAGCTATTACATCATAGAATTGATTCCACTTCAAACAATTTGAAAATCACGTAGTATCACATTACCTAATGCAAACAATTTTATTTATCTTATGAAAAATTCAGATTATTTCCTTTAAAATATTGGGTAAAAGGAGTCTTTGATGTAAGCATTATATCCCTAATATCCCTAGGGGTGTAAGCCATTTTACTCCCTAGAGAATGAAAATGAAACTAGGTAAATCTAGAAGGGTGTACACCCTTGTACTCCTCTTAGAAACCTTGGTTAAAATGACTTGTCAAATAGAAATGAGATGAAGTTTGGGGGAGGGTGTATGCACTTATACTCCTCCTAGGGTTACAAACAAGAATATCATGGAACAAGAAGAAAACAACAATAAATGCAGAAATTTCCTTACCAATTCCACAAGATGCAAGATCTAAACCTTAGTTTACCAAAACATATTCATCCGTAAGAAAGAGAGTAAGCCTCCAATATGTGCACACCACCTTAGCTCCACAATGTATCAAGAGAAAACACCGAAAGATATTTTCATAAGAGTGAGATCCAAATTTCCCAAAGAGGGTGCAAATTTCAGCCAAGTATCCTTCTCCAAATGGGAGAGCTATGATATAAAATGAAATGAAATGATTCTTATTTATAAAACAAAATCCTAAAAAGTGTTTGTCCACTTAAGTTAGGGTAAAATACAAAATAAAGGAGGCATTTCCTTTTATTTTTCCCCTTTACAATATTAAATTCAAATTTAACTTTAAAATTGCACATAAGAAACCCTAAAGATGAATGTCAACGCTCTCTAGGGTGACATTATGGCACTTCTGGAAAGTAGTTTGAGCTTGGAGGTGAAATATTGGGCCTCCAAAGGATTCCCTCTCATGAAATAGGGTCTCCTCCATCAAGCCAAGGATTATCTCCATAAAAAAGGTGCCAAGTGTCAAGCCAACACCACCACAACCAAAACCCAATCCCCAGCAAAATGTGAAGCCCCAAGATGTAGTTCTCTAGACTCCAAAGGTAAGTCATTGGGGTGATGAACGGATAGGATAGGTCATCCAAGTTGTCTCTCAAGCCTCCAAAGTATACTCTCATTAGCTCGTGTGCGGTCCATGGTATCCAACCCGTCGGATTCATGCCCCAAGGAAGCCCAACCTAGGCTTGTTCGTCCAAAACTGTCCACCAAGCAATATAATACCCCTAGGATGAATCCCAAATTGTAAATGCAAATGTACTTAAGCTAGTGAGTTGTTTTATATCATTGTGCATGCACCTTCCATGGTATAGTGCGCAAATGTACTATGCACTAAAATGATTAAGTGTGCACATTCCAGGATACCGTGTGCAACAAACTTCAGTGCGCACGATTTTGAGGCCAGGGAGCCTTTTTGTATATGTTTTGTTTTGTAGGTTGGTGATCCAGTTTATTATAAGCCAAAAGGATTATGTGATGATTAGGATGGAGAGCCTAGATGATAAAGGCTAATGGGCCTATTTTTGTATATGTAAATACTCATATCAATAATATAATACATCGTTGTATGTAGACCGACCACAATAAAAGAGTACGGGGGACTAAACTCCACTAGTTGGGGAAAGAGGGATAAAATTTAAGGATAAGGGGATAAGCTAGGGAGCTTAAGCCAAAAAAGAATATTATATTAATATTCCTTAAAGTATAAAGTATGGATAATTATTTTATCTTAAGTTCTAAGGATGGGGAAAAGTGGGCCAAAGTAGTTCTCAACATGACAAGTGTCAAGTTGGGAACATGCATACACATATCTTGGAATTAGTTCATTTTTTGGGGGATTCCATCATCATTCACTGGTTGATTCAACTGTTCTTGGTACCTTTCTGTACCTATATTCGTACCTGTAGTTGTACCTGTACCTGTATCTGTAATTGGTTATCTTAGGAGTTGGACTAAAAAAGTGGGTTGTCAGGCCCATGGGGTATTGAAGAGGTGGGTTGTTAGGACAATGAGAAATTTCTCTCTAGGTGAGAAAATTGTTGGGAATTGATTTCCTGAAGGTTGAAAACTGCAACTACAGGCTCTGATACTTCCTCTCTGGCCTGTTGTTGAAGCCTTAGAAAGGAAGTGGGGCAGCCCAAGAACTTTTGATCAGAGAAGGGGAACACTTCCTAGGATGGGACATGCATGTGGGTAATGAGGGACTGTAGGCTGTTAGTTTGAGTTCACATATGTGACAAAATTTTTCTTGTTGTCTGAGATACATCAAACTGGTTAGGAATCCCTTTAATCGGGTGGAGTTTAGTCCCAAATCGAGGGTGACCCATTACTGAGAGTGATGAACAATGTGGTCTAAGTCTTGGAGTTTCGTGGAAGGTCTGCACACAGTTGGTTATATTTTTACTAAGATAAGTGTCCATTTTGTGTTAAATTACATGCTGCATTATTATTTATGTGTTTATTTTTATGGGTTTTTGATGTAGGAGCATCTCTCCACGTCAACAATGTGCTAGCCATCCAACACATTCAATGCCTATTAATGGATAAAGGGAGAGGCACAACCCTCTCAATTTTAAAATTTTAAATGTAATAAATGGTTGTAAGGCTGATAAATGCCAGACCACACCTTTGTACATGTAGTGGTCAGGGTTGCCTTAAATGGTTACCTGTAGCAGGTCCAGGTCGTAGTTAGGCCTGTACATTCATTTATGGAATGAATTCGTAGAGGTATGGAGCCTCTCTGTAATAGCGATAGCTTAGAGACGGTGATGAGGATAAGCTCATGGGAGCCCTCGTTTTGTTGAAGGAATGTTAGGACTCCAAGTAGAGAGTTAGAGGAAGAGGAGATATTGGTTAGAGAGATCTCGAGAGAGAAAGAGATGAGACTGGTTACAATCCCACCTTGTAAAACATTTGTATAGATACACAAAGATTAATAGAAAATCTAAGATTTTCCTGCATACTGTGTGTTTGGTGTTTATATGTTTTTATGCATTTCATGTTTTAAATGCATAATTGGTGAAGCATTGCATAAGTTTCAATTTCTTCTCGTCTTTGAGTTTTTGAGTGCAAGGAGTGCACATAGTCTGCAAGGTGTGCGTTGATAAGGGTGAGGTAACCTCAGGAAATCTCAAGAGGGATAACGTTGATCCTTCATTAGCAGAAGTGCAAGGAGTGCACAGGAAGAACTTTGTCACAAGTTCAGGGAAAACAGAACTACTGAAGGTTCTGTAAAGCTCTGCCAGGAGGGCATTGAGCATGTGCATAGAGTGAAAAGGAGGGACTTTATTTTGAGTTTAGGGAGGATAAGTGTCGAGGAGAGACACTTACAGAGTTGTTGAACACTCTATAGGCTCTGCAAGGAGTGCATCGAGAAGAAAAACACTAGGAGGGCGTGATGCATTTCTTTGCAAGAAATATTTCGAATTGAGTTATTCAAAACCTCAATAGTACCAGGAGTGTGTGAGTGTGAACTTGTTTCAAGTTCTTAAGTTCAGGAGAAACAATGCCTTTGCACACAGAGCAATATCAGAAAGGAGTAGAAGACAGAGAAAACCTTTCGAGGTTTTTGAGTTGACAAATCTCAGGAGGGGAAGCGTTTCTATAATGCAGACGAGACCCAAAGGAACTGGGTTCACAAGAGGAAGAGTCGAAGGTCGAATCCTTCGACACTTAGAAAATATCCTAAGTTAGAGAGAAAAGGAATCTYAGGAAGGAGGAGCAACAACTATTGTTAGATCAGTTGGGAAGACAAGATCTGGACCATTMSATAAGTGTTCAGATAGGAGGAACGCACATAGGAGATGTTCAAATCTGAKCTGTCATATCTGGAGGCATGGATCAACATCCGTTGATCTCCATGTAAGKTGCACATGGTTTAAGTTTTCATCATTTCGCGTAATGGGAGACGAAAGAGGAGAGTCTTTCGACTCTCATGCTAAGAATTGYGAAAGGTAGGTTTGCRATTAGATCTTGACTGTCAATCAGGACAAGTTCTGGACTRTTGATCRTYYAGAGTCTGGACCATCAGATCTCATGCAAAGGGTCGATAGTCGTACGATCTGCGAGATCAATGTGAGTCTTAGCTCTTGTGCCAAGGAGGTGTTTCAACATTTCCTTACCAGGAAATCTAAGGGAACAGTCTCGACAATCGTTCCCCAAAGTTGCGAAAGGAGATTTCGCGAAGGGATCTAGATCGTCGGTCACAGAGGTTTATCAGCCATCGGATCTAGAGGATGCATGGTAGAGATCCGGAGGCCATCGATGTTTTCATCACTAGGATAACAAGGGTGAAGACCAGTGAAATCTCACGAAAGGAGAGTTCTTGAAAACATCAGGTTCGTTCATCAAGGAGGACACTTGGTCAGTGGTCAAGGTTTCGGGGAAACCCTCGGAAGGTTGTGGGTCATCGATCCATTTGGACCGGGGTCATTGGTTTAGGAGGAATCTGGATTGTTGATCTCTGAAGGAGGGATTTCGATGTTTCATGGACTGGGAAAACGAGAGGGAGAATCTTTTGACTCTCATACAAGAAATCATGAAAGGGTCAAACACCATTAATCCAGGGGAAGATCTCGACCGTTGAGTGTCCAAGGAGGAACTTCGGGTTTTCGACAACTGGAAGATCAGGGAATAGAGGCCTTCAACTTTGCAATTCGCAAAGTCCCGAAACACCTTGGGACTTAGCCCTAGGTTATGGGAGAAAGGTTGCATGGTGAGAAGTGAAGGGAGGCGCTAGCCCGTGGATCGGAATTTCGGGATTTGAGGGTTCAATGGAGGAGGATTCATAAGATGTGGAGTCACGACTCATGAAACCATGAAACAATCACGACCGTTGAAGTGAGGAGGAGGCAAGGTCGTTGAATCTGGCCTATATAAGGACCGGGATTCGGGTTTCATGGATTTGATAAGGCAAGGAGGAGAGGCACTGCATCGCGATTCCCTGAATCGTGAAACCTAAAACGCTCAAAGAAGTTGAGCCAAGGTTTATGGAGAGTGGTCATATGGGCGGAGGCTACGAAAAGATCTAGTGCTCACTAAGCTATTTTCGGGGTTTCAGGAATTCAGGTACTGGGGTTTCAAGGAGGAAGGGTTGGATGCATTCCAATCTCGTGAAACTCAAAGCACCAAAGGGATTGGCCCTAGGTCATGAGAGCGGGGTCTCATGGATGCTAGTTAAGGGAGGATCGAGTGAGAGCTAGGCTCTATTTTTGGGTTTCAACATTTTGAAGGACGAGGAGACGGGGAGAGCTCGTATATATAATTCCTGAAATGCAAAAGGCATGTAACCTAGAACCTTGGGTCATAGCCCAGGGTCACGAGAGAGGAAGGGGATAATAAAGAAAGGTGCCAACGCCAAACTGGGTGTTGGTTCATAATAGAGAAGGGTGCCAAAAGGTGGGGAGTGCGCACAGGTTTAGCCAAGTCCTGCATAGGGACAAAAAGGGACCTATGGATTTGTTCAAGAGGTTCCAATAGGGAATCAGAGAGCCATTTCAACTCGTGGAGGTAGAACGATCTAGTGACCGAGAGGTCGTGGACCCTACTAAGGTAGGGGGTCCGCATTAGTTTTTCCCGTGTATGTTGCATATGTATTATTATTATTATTTTGTATGTACCTATGCATTTGTAGAATGTATTTGTCTGTCTTAAGTTATATATATAAATTTTAGCAAGATTTTTCGTGTGTATATGTTTTTATTTGTATAGAGTTCAAAATTTTTATGTGGCATATCTCAGTTGGATGTTGGGGATGTTACAGGCAAAGTCCTACAAAGACAATGAATACATTGTCCAAGGATCTCAAGTCAAACATATCATGATAATTATATCAAATGAATAAAAGAGTCACCTAAGCATTTGCATAGAAAACCACCTCATCAAATTACACAAATGCTCAAATAGTTTATGCAATTTGCCAAGTTTAGATATAGGAGGGTTGACAAAGTGACCTATTGGGTGAATCATTCCCTAAGTCAAGGAGTTTTTCCCAGGTGGACCTCCCTCTAAGCCATGTGCAAAAAATGAAGTGGATAGGGGAAAGAATTTTGGGCATGGGGTCCATGACATACAAGGGATTGTAGTGTCTCATTTATGGGTTCCTTTGTATAGGGTGTGCTGCACCTTTTTTTTCAATGCATCATTTTTCCAAGCCCATTTAATTCCATTAATTAATTAAGGTCCAGAACAACTGGGTACTCCCTATGGGGTAACATATAGCTTAGGGGGAAGTAACACAGTGTCACTTGAAGGGAGAGCTACACAAAGTGCCATGGGGGTAAATTATATCTTGTAATGCACTTGTGTAGATCTCTCAACAAGTGGGATATTTATATATGTGTTTTATTTTGCAGGTCTTTGAATTTTTAGGAGAAACATTTCATTGTTCTCAATACCTCTTTTGGAAGAGCATATGAAAGATTATGATTTGGATTTTATCTATTGCCAGCTACATTCCCTCTATTCCTTTAGCCCCTTTTTCCCATGAAATGAGAGGCAATCCCTTCTTGAGTCAGTACACTCGAAAATCCCAAAAGATAAGGAGGTGAGGAGATGAAGTGTGGAAAGTGGTAAGTATGATCGAGAATGGAATGATGATTTGTCAAGTGGACCTCCCAATAGAAAACCCATCCCTATGAAAGGACTATGAAAGTAGAGAAAAATGAAAATCAAAATCAAAATAAAATGCAACTAAAATACCATGAACAATCAAAATTCAAATGCAAGAATGGAAAATGACCTACCTACTTTCCTAGAACCTGGGCCCTGAAGAAGTCAAGTACCACCTTGGAAATAATGTTTGAGGAGGGATCCATTTTCCTTCAAGGAATCCATCTCCCTTTTGTTGTGGAAAAAAAAAAGGAATCTAACCCATATATCTCTTCTATCTTGTAGGGTCCCAGCCACAAACTATCAAACTTTTGATGCATTCGAGGTTTTCCTCTTCTTTTATCCCACATTAGGACCTACTCTCCTTTCTTGAAATCTATTTTCCTTGATTTATGGTCAAGCGTCCCTTTTATTTTCTCTTGGTTATTTTCCATATGATCAAAGGCCATTCTTCGAGTTTCATACAACTCTATGATTTGATTAATTCGCCCCTGCAATTCTTCTTTATCTATGGCAACGTGTTGAGCTAGTTTCAAGGCTAGAATTTGAAGGTTTATAGGTAGGAGTGATTCTATCTCGTAAACCAATTTGAAATGGTTTTTTCCGGTATAGGCCTTAATAGTTGTGTGGTCTTCCCATAAGCCATACTTGATCTTTCTATCCCAACTTTTCTTGTTCTCTCCAACATTCTTTTGTACAATATTCATAATATTCTTATTGTTGGACTTTGCTAGTCCATTTCCTTGAGGATAATAATTCAAGGAGTGTGACAAGAAAATTCCATATTTGAAACATAACTCATTAAGTGACATCAAGATAAAAGCCTTGGGATTATCTGTGGTTATCCTTGTAGGAATGCCAAATCTAGAGATAATTATTTCTTTAAGGAATTTCATCACGACCTCTTATGTTCCTTTCTTCATTGGGATGGCTTCCACCCATCTGGTGAAGTAATATGTGGTAGTTAAAACCCACCGGTAACCATTACTAGAGTTTTCCTTGAAATCGCCAATGAAATCCAGTCCCCATTGTTGAAAATGTGCTTCTACGACGACTAGTTTAAGAGGGAGGTTAGGGAGGCATTGTTTCCCGGTAAAGAAATGACAAGGATGAAATGATATGAAATATAGATGTGTGTCAGAGAAAATATTGGGCCAATAATATATTTCCCTTAGGATCTTATGGGAAGTAGTGCTAGTCACAAATCCACCTCCACAATACCCTGAGTGAAAATCAATGACTAACTTGTTTTCTTCTTCCTTATTCACACACCTAAGGATTACCCCATCAAGGTTCCTCCATCCGAGACCATATTGTGTCAAACAATACTTCATGCCTTTGATCCTTAGGGATATCCTCTTACAATTGCCAAATGATCAGGGAAAGTAAGTTTCTTCAAGTAATAAATGATGTCTAAATGCCACTCGTCAGTCTCAATTTCACTTATCATAATGTTAATTTGTTCCTTTTCTCCTATCTCAATGGATTCCTGATTTCTTTCTGTGAAAATTTTACCTACCCCTTGGCCTTTGATTATCTTGGATGGTTTGATCTCCAAGTCGTGTTCTTGTATCTGTGAAATCCATTTTCCCCTTGATCCAAGACAATCCTCTTTTGATAAAACACCCTTTATGGTGGGGTAAGGGACAAAATATTTAATCTTGTTGTATCCCACATAAGTCTTAATATGTTTGAGGTACTTGACAAGAAAATAGACTTGTTTCTCTGTAATGGTGTAATTTAAGTCTAACTCCCTAATGGTTTTGCTCATGAAAGTGATCGATTGTTCATCTCCTTGACCATTCTTTTGCAAAAGAACTCTTGTGGTGGTATCCTTTGAAGCGAAAGAGAACATGATGAATTCTTTAGTGAAATAT
>JZKD02S0801925.1:27567-51192 GCA_000966675.3 Picea glauca | reverse complement strand
TTGTCCACTTAAGTTAGGGTAAACCACAAAATAAGAGAGACATTTCCCTTTATTTTTCCCCTTTAAAATATAAATTTCAAATTTAACTTAAAAATTGCGCATAAGAAACCCTAAATATGACATCAACCCTATCTAGGGTGACATTTTGGCACTTCTAGCAAGCCACTTGATCTTGTAGGTGAAACGTTGGGCCTCCAAAGGCTCCCCTCTCATGCGATATGATCTCCTCCATCAAGAAAAGGCTTCTCTCCATCAAAAAGGTGCCAAGTGTCAAGCCAACACCACCACAACCAAAACCCTAGCCCCAACAAAATGTCAAGGCCCAAGATGTAGTGCTCTAGACTCCAGAGAAAAGTAGTTGGGCCAATGAAGGGATAGGATAGGTCATCCAAGGTGTTTCACAATCCTTCAAAGTCTACCCTCATCATCCAGTGTACAGGCCATGGTATCCAACCTATGGGATTCATCCACCAAGGAAGCCCATGCTAGGCTTGTTCCTCCAAAATTGTCCACCAAGCAAAGTCCTGCAGAGATAATGAATATGTCCTCCAAATATGTCAATTCACGTGTATCATGATAAATAAATCAAATCAATAAAATAGTCATGTGTATCATGAGTGCATCAAAATCCACCTCATCAAATTAAAGAAGTGCTCAAAGAATCTATGCAACTTGCCAGGTTTAGGTATAGGATGGTTGACAAAGTGACCTATTGGGTGAATCATTCCCTAAGTCAAGGAGTGTTTCCTAGGTGGAACCCCTTCTAATCCATGTGGAAAATATGAAGTGGATAGGGGAAAGAATTTTAGGCTTGGGGTTCATGACATAAAAATGATCATAGTGTGTAATTTATGGGTGCCTTTGTAGAGGGTGTGTTGCACCTTCATTTTCAATGCATCCTTTTTCCAAGCCCATTTAATGTCATTAATTAATTAAGGTCTAGAACAACTCGGTACTCTCTATGGGGTAACATATAGCTTGGGGGGAAGTACCACAGTTTCACTTGAAGGGAGAGTTACATAGAGTGACATGGGGGTAAAGTCTAGTTTGTAACACACCTGTGTATATCCCTCAACAAGTGAGACATTTATATATATGTGTTTGCTTTTGCAGCTCTTTAAATTTTTAGGAGAAACATTTCATTGTTCTCAAGACCTCTTTTGGGCGAGCATATGGAAGGTTATGATTTGGATTTTATCTTTTGCCAGCTACATTCCCTCTGGGCCTTCATCCTCTTTTCCCCATGAAATTAGGGACAAACCCTTCTTGGGTCAGTACACCCAAAAATCCCCAAAAGATAAGGAGGTGAGGGGATGAAGTGTGGAAAGTGGTAAGTATAATCGGGAATGACACGATGACTTGTCAAAGGGACCTCCCAGTAGAAAACCCATATCTAAGGGTGGGCACTTACTAGGGCACAATGTCAGCCACCAAGGTGAAACAGGCAAAGAACATAACTTCCAAGCAGATGCTACATAATCAAAGAAACTTTTAATGCAACACACTCAAATGCCTCAAATATTGAAATGACACTCACCATAATACCTAGCTTGTACCTTATGGAGAAAGACCCAATGTCTTCCGGAAGAAAAACCGGTGTGGTAGATACCATCATGATGAATATGAAATCTGTGGTGGTGAGACATGCCTCTCTCTGTGCAAGTGGATGTAGTCATCCATTTATCTCTTGGTACTCCATGTCTGCAACCTTAGGGCCTTGATGCATCATCTCCTCAGTTGTCCATAGGAAATGGGGATAACAAAAGTCTTTAAGTTGTAGAGGTGAATTGTAGGTAGCCAAAGGTTGGAGTTGCATCCAAGAGAGAGTGTGCAGTGGAATTCAAGCATAGGCCCTTAAGTTCAACAAGTGGTTTCAAGCTAAGATAAGTTGGAATGATGATTCTTGCAGTGATGTTGTAGAGCGATTGAATGAGCTTACAATGGATGGATGCAAGTTTGAAGATAACCTTGTAGTTCTTGGAGACATTGTTGACATGACAACATTTTTAAGTGGGGGAGGATGTAAGCCACTCTAATCTAACTTTTCTAAGTTTTGACTCTTTTTGAGGGATATTTTTTGTTTAATTTTGTCCTAAATGCAGCAAAAAGTTGTTGAATCTACATATTTGAGTAGTTAATTCTATATATCTGAGTGCCCCAGAGATCATGATTTAACTATTTATGCTGTAAATATCTTCATTTGACCTGCACCTACTTTTGTAATGAATTATCTATTCATGTGTAAATATCTTCATTTAACTTGCACCCACTTTTGTCATGATTTAACTATTCATGCTGTAAATAGCTTCATTTAACATGCACGCCCTTTTGTCATGATTTATTAACTATCAATGCCGTATATATACAGTGGGAACTGAAGGTATTTCAAATATGCTACAGTGGGATGATGGATCTGACGGTATTTCAAATCCAACAGTTTACATCTAGCAAAAACATTAATGAGTCTACTACGATAAGTGTTTAATGATTACCATCTTTTTCACAACAGCCATCATCCTAATTTTACGAAACGAATATTGAAGAGCTGAATTACTCTGCACCAGTACCTAGAACGTTCTTTGTTAGAGTAGTTCCACCAGCACACGTATGAGTACTTTATCTTTGATTTGGGTTCCTAAGAATTTATTGTCGCTGTGCAGAAAACGTGGTTGGCATTGGGCAGGAGTCCTCCAATTGTCAATGCACTTAAACACTAGCTCTCGGTTTTGACAGGAGGCATGCAGGAATTTACTTGTCTTCAGTTATTGGTGGGTGACTGAGAACTCAATGCGACTTAATGGTCGTACGTAATCTAATTAACCTGAATTCATCGCCCTGTGTTTAATGCTGCTCCTCAATGCTTCGTCCAAAGTTGTTGCTAAATGCTTCTGGTTACAAACTGAGATTTTTAACATCATGAACATACAATTCTGTTTCAATTTTCTATAAACATGGATGAATAGCAAATGCTGTCACAAGCTCTAAGTAATGAAAATGAATAGAAGAAAAGCAGCCAAGACAATAACAGCCAAGACAATTAAGATGGAGAATTTCATTCCTTAATATTGTGGCCGTTTCTTTCACGGAGAAAAAAGGTCTGTAGTTTCTATAAACATGGCTGAACAGAAAATGCTATCACAAGCTCGTAGTAATGAAGATGAGTAGAAGGAAAACCAGTGTAAACACATTTTGCCAACTTCAATAGCTTGCAAGACAATTAAGATAGGTTGTAAAAACGGTTTGCCTATATATTTTAAAGTATGATATTTTATTTTATGATTGATTAAAATTGTTGATATGACTAAATAGTTGTGGGTCTAGGGAGATTTGTTAGCAGTTAAAAACTAATTAATAAATATAAATAAAAGAATACCTAGACGATCACATTGACACTCTGTATTGGTTTTAGAGAAAACCTCAAGATATTGCATAACGGAGAGCTATATCAACCTTCTATATAAATTTTGTCCTAGCCTGAAAACTAGGGCAGGGCTAGAAGAAAAGAGGTTTGATATGAGTAGATTTGATAGAAATAATGAAATATATGTTATATCTATGCATAGAAAGAATGTTTGGACTAACAAATGGATGCAGGATCCTAGAAAGAATTTTTTGCAGGTTAGCTACTATGTTTCTAGCGCTCAGTATATGAAGGGTTGGAGATCATTTAAATGAAATAGATGATTAAATCTTTGTTACAATTGTAGAAGACCGATACATATTGCTAAGGAATGCCCTGGTAGAAGACCTGGTTGTCTTTGTTGTAAAGTTGTGGATCATGAAGTTTTGGATTGCCCTAGAATGATTGCTAAGGTTGAAAGAATGAATATGAGCCAAGAAGACCCTGAGAAAGGTTAAGACACTAAGACCATGGCAGAACCCCGGAAATAATCAGAGACTGTATTACTGCAAATGAAAGAAACCCTGAATGACCACTGAGATATCAACTTATGAGAGATATTCAAAGAAAAATAATACAGAGAAGTAAGAATAGGAGACTTCGACATAGATTGTGTTCTTGATGAAGAAACACAGGTGAATATTATAACAGAAAGAACTTGGGAAACCTTAGGAAAGACTGCTATAATTCCTTCATTGGGGGGAATAGGATTATTTAGAGGAAAGATGATAAACCTATGTGGAAATATCACCCAAATATCTATGAGGGCTCATGCCACTTTGACAGAGGAAGAATTTGAAGTTGTTAAATTTATTGAAAACAACACCCCATTTGTTATATTGTTAGGAAAACCTTGTATTCAGAGGGATCAGGCTAGAAGGAAAGAAGAAGAAGTCCTAGAGCAGAAGAAACAAGAATTAAAAGATTTCATGACCAGGAAGATCACACACTTGATTGCAGAACATGAGAATAGATCGAAGCTATTTAAAACCAGAGACATGGATGTCGACATTGGAAGAACACAAGAAGACTCACAGAAGATTGAAGCATCTACCCGAGAAGAAGTATTTCCCTCGAATCCTAGGAAAGAATCTCAAAAGTGCGAAGTTACTATACCAAGAAGAGATAAGAATCAGAATGAAAAGAGGAATACCAAGACGAAGTTCATTGGAAAGCAGGCTAGAAAAATAAGTAAGAGGAGAGCAAATATTGAAAAGTTACAGACGGTTCCAGAGGGAACTTTGCAGAAGGAAAATTTGCAAAACTGGAACTTCGTTGGGATATCATAACAACATCACATGACACTTCACCATGGTGAAGAAACATAGCCGTTGGGAACAATATAACCGTTAGATTGATACCCCGAACAGGTAGAAAGGCATTTATGATCAGAAGGCTTGCCACTAGACCGTTGGGACCGCGTCGTAATAGACATAAGTGAATTAATGAAGTCTTCTCGACTGTTGGAAATATTTTTTGCCTAAGTTATCTACTTATTCCATCGAACCTTGCACCGAGAACACTTTTTCCAACCGTGATTATCTGAGCTCACCAAATTGTTGATTTCACGCAGTGGTCATTAAGCTATCGCTATATATCCCATTGTATAGAGTAGTTATTCTTCAAACCCGAGATAGGAAATCATGAGCGTGTATGTCTGAATAACTTAGCGCAGTCGAAGAGTCTGTGAAGGAGGTACTCATCCACCTCATTACTGAAAGAGTAATGTCTGAGGGAATACAAGTGTCTTCGACGAAAGGAGTGTAAGCCTCCCCGTAGACTGCTCATGGATCCAGACCATCTTGACCAGCAGTGGAAAAGAGAACCAAGCACAGATACGACTTAGCAAATGTGAAGCTAATACCGACCATATTACCTGACTACATCCCGCCTCTAGACGACGCGGTGAGTCGTGATAGTGTATTGAGAGATTTTTAGTACACCATGGTTACTTCGTACCTCCCGAAGGGGATACACACAATTTGAGCACAACCGGACAAGATTGTAGCATTGAAATTCAATGAATTCAACTTAGGGCACTGCAAGAACCATAGTATGATCGCCCCGTATAAATACTTGACCAGGATGAAGGGGAAGAACTCGAAAATAATCCCCCAACCGTGGACGATGAACCTCGCATAGTCCACCCTATTGAACATAATGAAAATCCCACACTTTGGAAGGCACCAGGAAGTTAACGCCTGTGTCAAGATCCTACTTTCATGTTACCATGGAAGATACTTATGGCTAGACCACTGTATCATATTTGATCTGACGTTGATCCATAGGATAACTAAATTGAGTATGAAAGGACCCGATCTGTAGGATTTCTATCCAGGGAAAGCCACAGATCGCGCGTTAGCACATAAGATCAAGGATAAATATGACAATGTTGAGAAGGGGATGTGAGGCTACAAGGTAGCATCCATCCAGAATGGCACAGTGCACCTAGCATGTTAGTTAATTGCAAGAAAGGTAGTATGAAAGAACAGACCCACGCAGGTCATAGGATTTTTCCTTGACCTCGCGGGGAAATGCGTGGAAGGCGTACAAATGAACAGGGTGAAGTACCTAGTGAATCAACTAGAATTAGACTGTCACGAAGCACAGGATCAGGGCTACTAGTTCCACTTCAGCTGGCTCCTGATGCTCATCGTGTTTGTTTCTTAGGAGATGCTGGAAGGTGTGACCTTCCCGGACATTGATTCGTTCGAGCTGCTTACTGCGAAGTTCACCATGCTCCGGTACTCGAACGATATGGGGAAACAGTGGCATTCGAATGTTGTATTTCACACATGCTACCTCCAGCTAAAGAGGGCTATTGAAGCCAAACCTCAGATGACTCCGAACACCCTATAGTGCTTCCAACCCCTCATGAAGTTTTGCAAAGATTGACACTTCATCTATTTTACTGTGCGAGTAGACGAACATAAGGAGGAGCTTTAGTCATACTACAAGATCACCGAAGAGGACCTTTAGGAGATAAATAAGGAATGGTCAGTCGACTTCCTTATCCTTGTTGACCCTGTAGAGATGTTTGATACTGAACTTGACAGCATGGAGGCCGCTCACATAGAACATGACACACCCAGAACTAGAATAAGGAAGAAAACCGAAGAAGTCCAAGACTTAAGCAGCCCCTCAGAAAAGACTACTTGAGCATCACCTGACCGAGGGGGTGATGACAAGGTAGAAGAGATCAATGGAAAAGAAGATGAACAGAAGCAAGGCGAAACAACACCGCCTAGAGATGAGGCTGATCCTTTGAAGAAGAGGAAGGTTTCTCCCCAAAAACCCTCTTCCCAGAAGAAATCCAGAGCCACCATGACTAAGATGAATATTGTGCTCACTGTCGATGATTTTGACTTCATCATCGCAGCTGTAAACGACGCCTCATAGGAAATCTTGCAGAAACAAGAATCCAAGTAGGAGGAGATGTACGATAGAATCGAGGTCGAAATCTGAGGGGTACAATAGGCCCTTTAGTCTAGTCGCATAGTATCCACTCTGCCCCTGCCATCGGGAAAACCAGAGTTGGGACATGATCCAGCCCAACTACGCCGACTAGCTGATGCGACTGAAGCTCGCCTTCATCGCGCACAAGAAGAAACTGAAAAAGACACCCAGGCCTTGAAACAAGTGAAATAAGTACTCATAGAACAATGTCGACTTACAGAGCAGGAGAATGTTTCTATCCAAATGAAGTTTGAAAAGGAGAAAGCACATATTCAACAAGAAAAGGAACAGTTTCTCATAGAGCAACTCAAAGTGAAAGAAGCAGTCAACAGAACACTCTGCTCTGTGACGGGCTTGGAGCCAAAGGAAGAAGACTGAAGTCGAGCATCAAGTAGAGAAGCTCGCAGAAGCTATCCGACATATACAACAAAGAATAACAGACTTAGAGATCCGCGCAGTTCCTGACACTCCGCAGGATGTGAGGGATCAAAGAGATGCAACTGCTCGAGGCACAATTGAGAGAATAAAGTCCCTTGACATGGAATGCAAGAAACTGAGTGATCGCAGTGCCCATACTTACGAGTGACTCACTAAGAATCCAAAACTGAAGACATTGGAGTCACAACTCCAAGAGGCGAAGTATCAAGAAGAAATAATACAGGTGCAGTTGAAGCCCTTGTCAGTTGTTGAAAGAATGAAGCGATTCCAAGAACAACACAGTGCTCAACAACAGGTCCACGCCATTCAAAGTAGATTCATGGAAGTGACTTAGAGGCTCCAACCTATACAGGATGATGCTTTCCAACTATTCACAAAGATAGAAATCCAAGGAGAAGAACTGGAGCAAGTCGTCACTATAATAGAACATCGCCTAGAGGGACTTGTCAATGAAGCTGTTATCCAAGAGTTCGCTGAACAGGAGGCCGTGGCACAACAACAAGTCGAAGTAGCTCAAGACAAGCTCGAGGTTTTTCAGGTAGAATTATCTAGATTAGAGTGATTCGGGACGAGTCACATGTGAGTGTTCAGGGCATGTTGACCCTTGACTAAGTTTTGAGGATCCTTGTTCATGTTGGACCTATTTTTGGGACTTCAACAGGCTGTCTAAGGCGAAGCGCAAGACAAAGTGAAGATCGTGGGATCTCAGCCCCCTTTTAGGGATTTTTGGGATTTGGGATTATCTAACGGGTGTTGGAGCCGCCTTTCTCTAACATACATGAATTGTTCTACTTAATCCCAAAAAGGTTGGTTTTCGAGACTTCGATTGTTTCACGTTTCTCCCCCCTAAAATCACAGTATCCCGACGTGCGAAATGACAAAAACCTTCCTAAGTTTAAATCACCATTACTAAAAGACTAAGCGGGGTTGATCATCTCTTAGTAACTTGTATCCTCACTCTCAGGAGTTATGCGTTGGACGTTTCTCAAGCCTTCGACTTGGGAAGTCGCAAAGTGGTGTTAAAGTTACCCAGGTTAGTATCAAGAACAAGTCATTTTAAACCCTAGTTAGTCACTATCGTGATTTCATGACTCAGTAGTTGTGTCCCCAAAGGGAAGCACCTTCGTAACCCCAATACACGAAGTCACGATTTTCTTTAATTAAGCATGAATTAATTAAAATTCTTAAGTCAAATCATGTCTAATCCATTACCTCGCACCATCACGTTTTTGGGTCTTTAAGGTTCAGTGGCTAGGAGCGAAAACACCCGATGTGGCGAGCATTGAAAAAGGGATTAGAAACTAAGTACACCAAATTGAAAGAACTAAACTAGATTAATTAGTGCCTTAAACAAACTTTAACACACACGGTTTACAGATGAAGTCTTGAATGGTCCTATGTTTTCCAATGTTACGACTCGTCAAGAATTTATGGCATTTATTTGAATTGCAGTGAGGTGACAGATAGTAGGATCTTGTTTTTACTTCTAAATATTTCTATTAAGCGATTTGACTGTTCTATTGGCAAGGACACCATGGGTTTAAATGATCAAGATAGAGAGTTTTTCCTTCATTATTTCAGTTTTCATTTCTATTTGCGTGCAGAGCCATTTCACCAGGATAACCGCTGTTTGCGATTTTCAAGTTTTTCGACAGGAGGTCCAGTTGTAGGTTTCTCTATCATGGCTCCACGAAAAATGACCAAGTCAACTGCCGAGAGTTTAGGTTAGGGTTCAGACATTGTTTCCGATACCTCACCATGAAGTATTAATTCTGTCAAGACATGGTCATACGTTTCCAACATTTTGCAATCCGAGTCGGTAAACTGTATGGATGATTCTAGTGACAACGAGAAGGATGACTTATCAACCAAATACAAAATCGTCGCTCAAGCAAAGATGCACAAAATAGAGATGAGGCCCTAGCTTCTTCCCTATTGTGATATGATTAGGTGGGCGCTAGACCATGTGGACATCCCGACTAGGATGATTATTAGCGAACATAAGGTAACGATTGGGGATTTCAGGCTGGAACATTTGTGGGCAATGTATAAATTGTCACCCACACCGAACCTCACTCACAATGCCGAATTCCTAGAAGGTTTCAAGAAGAAGGAGTGCGAGCAGTATGCAAAAAAATTATCCGATCTGATCAAAGATTGGGTCTCACACCCCGCAAAATTCAGGGCTAACACTAACGATATCTATTCAATCTCTTCCTTGGATCCACAATTCAAGTACATAGCGATGATGACTTGTAGGTTGTATGGGAAGGAGGACACTACCCATTTTTTCCTCCCATGGGTGCTTCTCATTCATATAGTTTCTGAGGGTTTCTCCTTCGACTAGGCCAAACTGTTGTCTGACAGTATGACTAGTCGAATTACTGAATATCAAGCACAAAGGGAAAGTAAGAAAGAAGCTTCATTCTTAATGTCTGCTTACCTCATGGATTCCATCTTCTTCATGACACCCTTCCCACTAATGAACTAGAGCTGGAATCCATCTAATACAGAGCCCATTCATGTCTACCACTCAAAGCTTTGGGAGGATAAAGCCAAAGAATGCATCTACGAGATCTTCAACTGGGTAATGGTGCCATTGCATGTCGCCATCTTCGGCCAACTACCGCCCAAGATTTTGGATAGTGTCATGGCCAACCTGAGTAGCTTGGCAGATTGGTATATAGAGGCAGAGTTTTCATATATCAGGGTTTTCGACACCTCTGTTCCTCCATATGCTCTACCTCTATTCTTTCCAGATAAGCTATTGTGTCGCGAGATTGCCAGGTAGACTATGCTCGACGGAATAAGAAAAGAGCTCAAAGGAGTATCAAAAAAGGTATGACTGTCCTTCCCCATTCATATTGATTCATATTCCTTGTTATATTTTGGCCATGCCAAAGTTGAGGCTACGGTTTTAGAAGAAATGAAGTTGGTGGATATTGAGTTCAAAAAGCATAACCCTGGTAAGGTTGTGAGCAATCACCTGGCGAGTTGTGGCCTGAAGAGATATGAACATGAGGATTCCCCTCATGATGAAATATTCTGGGGTGCGAGGTCCTACTCTAAAGTCCTAAGTCGGATTCAAGCCCTGCCACCCAGAGATATGGCCGATTTCTTGAAATTCCAGGAGCACCGACGAAGTTATCTCCTCCAGATTTTATAGGGTGAAACCCCAAAGCTTCCAGTTACACAGTAGATGGAAGCCAAAGGTGCAAAGGACTCGATTCCTAATAGGGATAAGAACCAAGGGAAAATAGGGGAGGCTGGAACCTTAGAGCGAGGAGCCAAAGTCCCTTACCAACAGGAAGGAAACCCCGAAAAGGGTACGCCAGGCAAGCAGGTCCAAGGTCAAATAGAGATACCTTTGCAAGGATCGGGCGACTCACTATCGCTCATGTCAAAAAATCCGGTCACATATGTTACCCCGAAACAAACATCCAAGGAATTTGGCAGTCCGATTGTTGTTATCACACCCTTACAGTTCACAAAGGGGAATCCTGATGCCGAGTGGATTTTCAATGAAGAACTGATGCCCATTTCTGTAGAGGAGCTGCCTCCTAACAATTTTTTCTTTGATAAAAAAAGGAAGGCCATGGTGAGGCAAGAATTATATCAAAGAGAGGGCATAGTGGCTAAAAAATTTAAAATTATGATAGATGGAAAGGTTGTGAAAGAGGAAGAATTCACAGACAAGGTAGCAGGAACACTAGGGGCTTATGCTACAACCAATCAGTACTCAGTTGGGACTTTGAAGGCCCAGTTGANATTGAAAAGTTACAGACGGTTCCAGAGGGAACTTTGCAGAAGGAAAATTTGCAAAACTGGAACTTCGTTGGGATATCATAACAACATCACATGACACTTCACCATGGTGAAGAAACATAGCCGTTGGGAACAATATAACCGTTAGATTGATACCCCGAACAGGTAGAAAGGCATTTATGATCAGAAGGCTTGCCACTAGACCGTTGGGACCGCGTCGTAATAGACATAAGTGAATTAATGAAGTC
Source organism: Picea glauca (assembly GCA_000966675.3). NCBI lineage: Eukaryota > Viridiplantae > Streptophyta > Pinopsida > Pinales > Pinaceae > Picea > Picea glauca. Next base: position 39,885 of record JZKD02S0801925.1, on the reverse strand, counting down.
TTCTCGACTGTTGGAAATATTTTTTGCCTAAGTTATCTACTTATTCCATCGAACCTTGCACCGAGAACACTTTTTCCAACCGTGATTATCTGAGCTCACCAAATTGTTGATTTCACGCAGTGGTCATTAAGCTATCGCTATATATCCCATTGTATAGAGTAGTTATTCTTCAAACCCGAGATAGGAAATCATGAGCGTGTATGTCTGAATAACTTAGCGCAGTCGAAGAGTCTGTGAAGGAGGTACTCATCCACCTCATTACTGAAAGAGTAATGTCTGAGGGAATACAAGTGTCTTCGACGAAAGGAGTGTAAGCCTCCCCGTAGACTGCTCATGGATCCAGACCATCTTGACCAGCAGTGGAAAAGAGAACCAAGCACAGATACGACTTAGCAAATGTGAAGCTAATACCGACCATATTACCTGACTACATCCCGCCTCTAGACGACGCGGTGAGTCGTGATAGTGTATTGAGAGATTTTTAGTACACCATGGTTACTTCGTACCTCCCGAAGGGGATACACACAATTTGAGCACAACCGGACAAGATTGTAGCATTGAAATTCAATGAATTCAACTTAGGGCACTGCAAGAACCATAGTATGATCGCCCCGTATAAATACTTGACCAGGATGAAGGGGAAGAACTCGAAAATAATCCCCCAACCGTGGACGATGAACCTCGCATAGTCCACCCTATTGAACATAATGAAAATCCCACACTTTGGAAGGCACCAGGAAGTTAACGCCTGTGTCAAGATCCTACTTTCATGTTACCATGGAAGATACTTATGGCTAGACCACTGTATCATATTTGATCTGACGTTGATCCATAGGATAACTAAATTGAGTATGAAAGGACCCGATCTGTAGGATTTCTATCCAGGGAAAGCCACAGATCGCGCGTTAGCACATAAGATCAAGGATAAATATGACAATGTTGAGAAGGGGATGTGAGGCTACAAGGTAGCATCCATCCAGAATGGCACAGTGCACCTAGCATGTTAGTTAATTGCAAGAAAGGTAGTATGAAAGAACAGACCCACGCAGGTCATAGGATTTTTCCTTGACCTCGCGGGGAAATGCGTGGAAGGCGTACAAATGAACAGGGTGAAGTACCTAGTGAATCAACTAGAATTAGACTGTCACGAAGCACAGGATCAGGGCTACTAGTTCCACTTCAGCTGGCTCCTGATGCTCATCGTGTTTGTTTCTTGGGAGATGCTGGAAGGTGTGACCTTCCCGGACATTGATTCGTTCGAGCTGCTTACTGCGAAGTTCACCATGCTCTGGTACTCGAGCGATATGGGGAAACAATGGCATTCGAATGTTGTATTTCACACATGCTACCTCCAGCTAAAGAGGGCTATTGAAGCCAAACCTCAGATGACTCCGAACACCCTACAGTGCTTCCAACCCCTCATGAAGTTTTGAAAAGATTTACACTTCATCTATTTTACTGTGCGAGTAGACGAACATAAGGAGGAGCTTTAGTCATACTACAAGATCATCGAAGAGGACCTTTAGGAGATAAATAAGGAATGGTCAGTCGACTTCCTTATCCCTGTTGACCCTGTAGAGATGTTTGATACTGAACTTGACAGCATGGAGGCTGCTCACATAGAACATGACACACCCAGAACTAGAATAAGGAAGAAAACCGAAGAAGTCCAAGACTTAAGCAACCCCTCAGAAAAGACTACTTGAGCATCACCTGACCGAGGGGGTGATGACAAGGTAGAAGAGATCAATGGCAAAGAAGATGAACAGAAGCAAGGCGAAACAACACCGCCTAGAGATGAGGCTGATCCTTTGAAGAAGAGGAAGGTTTCTCCCCAAAAACCCTCTTCCCAGAAGAAATCTAGAGCCACCATGACTAAGATGAATATTGTGCTCACTGTCGATGATTTTGACTTCATCATCGCAGCTGTAAACGATGCCTCATAGGAAATCTTGCAGAAACAAGAATCCAAGTAGGAGGAGATGTACGATAGAATCGAGGTCGAAATATGAGGGGTACAATAGGCCCTTTAGTCTAGTCGCATAGTATCCACTCTGCCCCTGCCATCGGGAAAACCAGAGTTGGGACATGATCCAGCCCAACTACGCCGACTAGTTGATGCGACTGAAGCTCGCCTTCGTCGCGCACAAGAAGAAACTGAAAAAGACACCCAGGCCTTGAAACAAGTGAAATAAGTACTCATAGAACAATGTCGACTTACAGAGCAGGAGAAGGTTTCTATCCAAATGAAGTTTGAAAAGGAGAAAGAACATATTCAACAAGAAAAGGAACAGTTTCTCATAGAGCAGCTCAAAGTGAAAGAAGCAGTCAACAGAACACTCTGCTCTGTGATGGGCTTGGAGCCAAAGGAAGAAGACTGAAGTCGAGCATCAAGTAGAGAAGCTCGCAGAAGCTATCCGACATATACAACAAAGAATAATAGACTTAGAGATCCACGCAGTTCCTGACACTCCGCAGGATGTGAGGGATCAAAGAGATGCAACTGCTCGAGGCACAATTGAGAGAATAAAGGCCCTTGACATGGAATGCAAGAAACTGAGTGATCGCAGTGCCCATACTTACGAGTGACTCACTGAGAATCCAAAACTGAAGACATTGGAGTCACAACTCCAAGAGGCGAAGTATCAAGAAGAAATAATACAGGTGCAGTTGAAGCCCTTGTCAGTTGTTGAAAGAATGAAGTGATTCCAAGAACAACACAATGCTCAACAACAGGTCCACGCCATTCAAAGTAGAGTCATGGAAGTGACTTAGAGGCTCCAACCTATACAGGATTATGCTTTCCAACTATTCACAAAGATAGAAATCCAAGGAGAAGAACTGGAGCAAGTCGTCACTATAATAGAACATCGCCTAGAGGGACTTGTCAATGAAGCTGTTATCCAAGAGTTCGCTGAACAGGAGGCCGTGGCACAACAACAAGTCGAAGTAGCTCAAGACAAGCTCGAGGTTTTTCAGGTAGAATTATCTAGATTAGAGTGATTCGGGACGAGTCACATGTGAGTGTTCAGGGCATGTTGACCCTTGACTAAGTTTTGAGGATCCTTGTTCATGTTGGACCTATTTTTGGGACTTCAACAGGCTGTCTAAGGCGAAGCGCAAGACAAAGTGAAGATCGTGGGATCTCAGCCCCCTTTTAGGGATTTTTGGGATTTGGGATTATCTAACGGGTGTTGGAGCCGCCTTTCTCTAACATACATGAATTGTTCTACTTAATCCCAAAAAGGTTGGTTTTCGAGACTTCGATTGTTTCACGTTTCTCCCCCCTAAAATCACAGTATCCCGACGTGCGAAATGACAAAAACCTTCCTAAGTTTAAATCACCATTACTAAAAGACTAAGCGGGGTTGATCATCTCTTAGTAACTTGTATCCTCACTCTCAGGAGTTATGCGTTGGACGTTTCTCAAGCCTTCGACTTGGGAAGTCGCAAAGTGGTGTTAAAGTTACCCAGGTTAGTATCAAGAACAAGTCATTTTAAACCCTAGTTAGTCACTATCGTGATTTCATGACTCAGTAGTTGTGTCCCCAAAGGGAAGCACCTTCGTAACCCCAATACACGAAGTCACGATTTTCTTTAATTAAGCATGAATTAATTAAAATTCTTAAGTCAAATCATGTCTAATCCATTACCTCGCACCATCACGTTTTTGGGTCTTTAAGGTTCAGTGGCTAGGAGCGAAAACACCCGATGTGGCGAGCATTGAAAAAGGGATTAGAAACTAAGTACACCAAATTGAAAGAACTAAACTAGATTAATTAGTGCCTTAAACAAACTTTAACACACACGGTTTACAGATGAAGTCTTGAATGGTCCTATGTTTTCCAATGTTACGACTCGTCAAGAATTTATGGCATTTATTTGAATTGCAGTGAGGTGACAGATAGTAGGATCTTGTTTTTACTTCTAAATATTTCTATTAAGCGATTTGACTGTTCTATTGGCAAGGACACCATGGGTTTAAATGATCAAGATAGAGAGTTTTTCCTTCATTATTTCAGTTTTCATTTCTATTTGCGTGCAGAGCCATTTCACCAGGATAACCGCTGTTTGCGATTTTCAAGTTTTTCGACAGGAGGTCCAGTTGTAGGTTTCTCTATCATGGCTCCACGAAAAATGACCAAGTCAACTGCCGAGAGTTTAGGTTAGGGTTCAGACATTGTTTCCGATACCTCACCATGAAGTATTAATTCTGTCAAGACATGGTCATACGTTTCCAACATTTTGCAATCCGAGTCGGTAAACTGTATGGATGATTCTAGTGACAACGAGAAGGATGACTTATCAACCAAATACAAAATCGTCGCTCAAGCAAAGATGCACAAAATAGAGATGAGGCCCTAGCTTCTTCCCTATTGTGATATGATTAGGTGGGCGCTAGACCATGTGGACATCCCGACTAGGATGATTATTAGCGAACATAAGGTAACGATTGGGGATTTCAGGCTGGAACATTTGTGGGCAATGTATAAATTGTCACCCACACCGAACCTCACTCACAATGCCGAATTCCTAGAAGGTTTCAAGAAGAAGGAGTGCGAGCAGTATGCAAAAAAATTATCCGATCTGATCAAAGATTGGGTCTCACACCCCGCAAAATTCAGGGCTAACACTAACGATATCTATTCAATCTCTTCCTTGGATCCACAATTCAAGTACATAGCGATGATGACTTGTAGGTTGTATGGGAAGGAGGACACTACCCATTTTTTCCTCCCATGGGTGCTTCTCATTCATATAGTTTCTGAGGGTTTCTCCTTCGACTAGGCCAAACTGTTGTCTGACAGTATGACTAGTCGAATTACTGAATATCAAGCACAAAGGGAAAGTAAGAAAGAAGCTTCATTCTTAATGTCTGCTTACCTCATGGATTCCATCTTCTTCATGACACCCTTCCCACTAATGAACTAGAGCTGGAATCCATCTAATACAGAGCCCATTCATGTCTACCACTCAAAGCTTTGGGAGGATAAAGCCAAAGAATGCATCTACGAGATCTTCAACTGGGTAATGGTGCCATTGCATGTCGCCATCTTCGGCCAACTACCGCCCAAGATTTTGGATAGTGTCATGGCCAACCTGAGTAGCTTGGCAGATTGGTATATAGAGGCAGAGTTTTCATATATCAGGGTTTTCGACACCTCTGTTCCTCCATATGCTCTACCTCTATTCTTTCCAGATAAGCTATTGTGTCGCGAGATTGCCAGGTAGACTATGCTCGACGGAATAAGAAAAGAGCTCAAAGGAGTATCAAAAAAGGTATGACTGTCCTTCCCCATTCATATTGATTCATATTCCTTGTTATATTTTGGCCATGCCAAAGTTGAGGCTACGGTTTTAGAAGAAATGAAGTTGGTGGATATTGAGTTCAAAAAGCATAACCCTGGTAAGGTTGTGAGCAATCACCTGGCGAGTTGTGGCCTGAAGAGATATGAACATGAGGATTCCCCTCATGATGAAATATTCTGGGGTGCGAGGTCCTACTCTAAAGTCCTAAGTCGGATTCAAGCCCTGCCACCCAGAGATATGGCCGATTTCTTGAAATTCCAGGAGCACCGACGAAGTTATCTCCTCCAGATTTTATAGGGTGAAACCCCAAAGCTTCCAGTTACACAGTAGATGGAAGCCAAAGGTGCAAAGGACTCGATTCCTAATAGGGATAAGAACCAAGGGAAAATAGGGGAGGCTGGAACCTTAGAGCGAGGAGCCAAAGTCCCTTACCAACAGGAAGGAAACCCCGAAAAGGGTACGCCAGGCAAGCAGGTCCAAGGTCAAATAGAGATACCTTTGCAAGGATCGGGCGACTCACTATCGCTCATGTCAAAAAATCCGGTCACATATGTTACCCCGAAACAAACATCCAAGGAATTTGGCAGTCCGATTGTTGTTATCACACCCTTACAGTTCACAAAGGGGAATCCTGATGCCGAGTGGATTTTCAATGAAGAACTGATGCCCATTTCTGTAGAGGAGCTGCCTCCTAACAATTTTTTCTTTGATAAAAAAAGGAAGGCCATGGTGAGGCAAGAATTATATCAAAGAGAGGGCATAGTGGCTAAAAAATTTAAAATTATGATAGATGGAAAGGTTGTGAAAGAGGAAGAATTCACAGACAAGGTAGCAGGAACACTAGGGGCTTATGCTACAACCAATCAGTACTCAGTTGGGACTTTGAAGGCCCAGTTGAAATGAAAGAACCTCTTGATCAGTAAGTTGGAAGCTAAAGTGGATACTGCTGAAGAAAATGCTAAGGATGAGGTGAGCAAAAGTCTCGAGCAAGCTCGAATAGCTGATATGCAGGATATTGATAAACTTAGATCTAACCTTGAGCAGGTCCGCTAGTCGACGCAAATTAGCCAAACGTAGGTAATCCAACAGGGGCAACAAATTATAGAGTTACAATCAAAGTTGGATGTTGCCGAGAATCAGGTTTTAGACATAAAACTGTTCATATCCCAAGTTGCCGAAATCCTACAGAAGGTATTAACGGCTCAACAAGACTTGCTTATGAAAATAGGAACCATTCAAAACCACTTTCAGACGATAGATCAAGTGTTAGAAAATATTTCTTTGAGGGAAAAAGAAGTCGAGGTAGCTCGTGTTGCTTTCTAAGATGCTATTATAGCTATGGCGAAGACCTTGATAAGTAAAAGTTTGTTAGACCTTGATAAGGAAGGTAGTGCTGGGATGCTGGGAAAAATCAATATAGCTAAACACCTGCTAGATATCAAGGAAAACATGCAAAAAGAGCAAGTTGAGATAGCCCAAATAAGATGGGCTGATATGGTCCAAGTAGACAAATGGCTAGTACAACCAAGTTTACAATTATGCTCTATCATCACGGAAGACCGACAAGTAGGGAAAAGGTTGCCACAATTAGTGAAGATTTGTTACACCTTTGAGGCAAGAAACCATGCAGAGCCTTCCAGGTTGATAGCCCAGTTGGTGGAAAGGTGTGTCATTTGCATCGAGCAGGCGAAGGGGCAGGTTTCTAGTGCTAAACAATGACAGATGTCAACCTGGTCTATTTTTGGAGCTAGAAGAATAGAGAAAGGAAGGTTCTCCGCCCTTACGAGGGAAGACAAAGATGAGGAGATGAAATGCTCCAATTTTCCATTTGTAACTGACAAGTTTCCAGAACGATCAAAATTCTAAATGTTCAGAAGTTTGTTTAAATAAAGGGGAGATTGTAATAGAAAGGGATTTTTGCCAAGGGTAGATTGTAATAGAGAAAGTTCTTTTTGGCCAGGATTAATACAAAGCGATTTGAAGATTCCATATTCCATCAAGATTGAGTTATGTGTTTTTCCTCTATTATTTCATGCTTCACATCATTTTTTACATATATGTCTTTGATGAATGTTTTAGCTGCAATTTAGTATAACTTCTAGTGTGGTGATCAGGTTCTAGTTATCTAGTTATTTACATTTTTTCCTCTGTATCGACTACTAGCAGGTACAAGACGTGTGAATTACTTAGATCTCTATGTTATATGCTTTCATCAAGGTATTTGTGTCCTTTATTCTTATGCTATAGAGTGGGATTCCTCTGAAATTGATGCCCCACGTTGTTGACAACTCTATGTTTTCTCACTCGACTTCAAGATTTTAAACTTAGTTATGGAAAATGGCCTTCAATTTCGGTAAACCCTTCGATTGGCTTCACTAAATTTTCCCTGTATAATCTAAAATTGAAATAAGCACTTTAAAACATCACCCCTCTTTTAAAGCTCTATTCTCCCCATGACTGTACCCGTCGTAAGACAACCCAACATCGAACCTGGCCTATCAGACCAAACCAACATCACTTTGAATCTTTTTGATACCATACTTAAGACTGCCATCATTCAGACAGAGCTCGAAAGTTCATGGGCCACCATCGAGAGGGATATCGACATCCAAGAATATTTGGAAGCTAGACAAAGACAACTCAGAGATCGGCCATAACTTCATCCCCCCAAAGTTGTGTCTTCCCCTTCCTTTTCTTTCACTCACTTTAGATTCTTAGACTCTACACTTTATAGCCTTAAGTGTAGACTCAGGAACAACAATGGGCATGGGTATGTCAGCCCATGGGTTTACCCATGTTTAGGCCTAGTTTTGTAATGTATAAATAAGTAGCCAGGTGATGCAAGAAGTAGAGCGAGTAGCCCGATGTGCTAAGTGCTAAGTGAGTATGAATGGCTAGGTGTGAATGACAAGTCAGTTGTAAGTGGTGCTAAGTGCAAGTAATAGTTTTAAGTTCTTTGTGTATGTTTGCAAGGCTGAGTGCAAGTGGCTGTAAGGGACTATATGTAGGCATTGTGTTGTAACCTAGTGTTGGCAACAATAATGTAATTTCTATTATTTATAAGCTTCCTACACAGGATTTCTAAATTTGCATTACTCGTCATGTGCAACGACACTTATGAATTGTCTCTTTTTACATACCTTCCTTTCCATTTTTGTTTTCATGACTCTAAGCATGAAAACTCACAGCTGGAATTCACACTTGGTTTCGATTTTTGATCAAAGGATAACTGTTCATATGNACTAGGCCAAACTGTTGTCTGACAGTATGACTAGTCGAATTACCGAATATCGAGCGCAAAGGGAAAGTAAGAAAGAAGCTTCGTTCTTAATGTCTGCTTACATCATGGATTCCATCTTCTTCATGACACCCTTCCCACTAATGAACTAGAGCTGGAATCCATCTAATACAGAGCCCATTCATGTCTACCACTCAAAGATTTGGGAGGATAAAGCCAAAGAATGCATCTACGAGATCTTCAACTGGGTAATGGTGCCATTGCATGTCGCCATCTTCGGCCAACTACTGCCCAAGATTTCAGATAGTGTCACGGCCAACCTGAGTAGCTTGGCAGATTGGTATATAGAGGCAGAGTTTTCATATATTAGGGTTTTCGACACCTCTGTTCCTCCATATTCTCTACCGCTATTCTTTCCAGATAAGCTATTGTGTCGCGAGATTTCCAGGCAGACTATGCTCGAAGGAATAAGAAAAGAGCTCAAAGGAGTATCAAAAAAGGTATGACTATCCTTCCCCATTCATATTGATTCATATTCCTTGTTAGATTTTTGCCATGCCAAAGTTGAGGCTACGGTTTTAGAAGAAATGAAGTTGGTGGATATTGAGTTCAAAAAGCATAACCCTGGTAAGGTTGTGAGCAATCACCCGACGAGTTGTGGCCTGAAGAGATATGAACATGAGGATTCCACTCATGATGAAATATTCTGGGGTGCGAGGTCCTACTCTAAAGTCCTAAGTCGGATTCAAGCCTTGCCACCCAGAGATATGGCCGATTTCTTGAAATTCCAGGAGCACCGACGAAGTTATCTCCTCCAGATTTTATAGGGTGAAACCCCAAAGCTTCCAGTTACACAGTAGATGGAAGCCAAAGGTGCAAAGGAATCGATTCCTAATAGGGATAAGAACCAAGGGAAAATAGGGGAGGCTGGAACCTTAGAGCGAGGAGCCAAAGTCCCTTACCAACAGGAAGGAAACCTCGAAAAGGGTACACCAGGCAAGCAGGTCCAAGGTCAAATAGAGATACCTTTGCAAGGATCGGGCGACTCACTATCGCTCATGTCAAAAAATCCGGTCACATATGTTACCCCGAAACAACCATCCAAGGAAGTTGGCAGTCCGATTGTTGTTATCACACCCTTACAGTTCACAAAGGGGAATACTGATGCCGGGTGGATTTTCAATGAAGAACTGATGCCCATTTCTGTAGAGGAGCTGCCTCCTAACAAATTTTTCTTTGATAAAAAAAGGAAGGCCATGGTGAGGCAAGAATTATATCAAAGAGAGGGCATAGTGGCTAAAAAATTTAAAATCATGATAGATGGAAAGGTTGTGAAAGAGGAAGAATTCACAGACAAGGTAGCAGGAACACTAGGGGCTTATGCTACAACCAATCAGTACTCAGTTGGGACTTTGAAGGCCCAGTTGAAATGAAAGAACCTCTTGATCAGTAAGTTGGAAGCTAAAGTGGATACTGCTGAAGAAAATGCTAAGGATGAGGTGAGCAAAAGTCTCGAGCAAGCTCGAATAGCTGATATGCAGGATATTGATAAACTTAGATCTAACCTTGAGCAGGTCCGCTAGTCGACGCAAATTAGCCAAACGTAGGTAATCCAACAGGGGCAACAAATTATAGAGTTACAATCAAAGTTGGATGTTGCCGAGAATCAGGTTTTAGACATAAAACTGTTCATATCCCAAGTTGCCGAAATCCTACAGAAGGTATTAACGGCTCAACAAGACTTGCTTATGAAAATAGGAACCATTCAAAACCACTTTCAGACGATAGATCAAGTGTTAGAAAATATTTCTTTGAGGGAAAAAGAAGTCGAGGTAGCTCGTGTTGCTTTCTAAGATGCTATTATAGCTATGGCGAAGACCTTGATAAGTAAAAGTTTGTTAGACCTTGATAAGGAAGGTAGTGCTGGGATGCTGGGAAAAATCAATATAGCTAAACACCTGCTAGATATCAAGGAAAACATGCAAAAAGAGCAAGTTGAGATAGCCCAAATAAGATGGGCTGATATGGTCCAAGTAGACAAATGGCTAGTACAACCAAGTTTACAATTATGCTCTATCATCACGGAAGACCGACAAGTAGGGAAAAGGTTGCCACAATTAGTGAAGATTTGTTACACCTTTGAGGCAAGAAACCATGCAGAGCCTTCCAGGTTGATAGCCCAGTTGGTGGAAAGGTGTGTCATTTGCATCGAGCAGGCGAAGGGGCAGGTTTCTAGTGCTAAACAATGACAGATGTCAACCTGGTCTATTTTTGGAGCTAGAAGAATAGAGAAAGGAAGGTTCTCCGCCCTTACGAGGGAAGACAAAGATGAGGAGATGAAATGCTCCAATTTTCCATTTGTAACTGACAAGTTTCCAGAACGATCAAAATTCTAAATGTTCAGAAGTTTGTTTAAATAAAGGGGAGATTGTAATAGAAAGGGATTTTTGCCAAGGGTAGATTGTAATAGAGAAAGTTCTTTTTGGCCAGGATTAATACAAAGCGATTTGAAGATTCCATATTCCATCAAGATTGAGTTATGTGTTTTTCCTCTATTATTTCATGCTTCACATCATTTTTTACATATATGTCTTTGATGAATGTTTTAGCTGCAATTTAGTATAACTTCTAGTGTGGTGATCAGGTTCTAGTTATCTAGTTATTTACATTTTTTCCTCTGTATCGACTACTAGCAGGTACAAGACGTGTGAATTACTTAGATCTCTATGTTATATGCTTTCATCAAGGTATTTGTGTCCTTTATTCTTATGCTATAGAGTGGGATTCCTCTGAAATTGATGCCCCACGTTGTTGACAACTCTATGTTTTCTCACTCGACTTCAAGATTTTAAACTTAGTTATGGAAAATGGCCTTCAATTTCGGTAAACCCTTCGATTGGCTTCACTAAATTTTCCCTGTATAATCTAAAATTGAAATAAGCACTTTAAAACATCACCCCTCTTTTAAAGCTCTATTCTCCCCATGACTGTACCCGTCGTAAGACAACCCAACATCGAACCTGGCCTATCAGACCAAACCAACATCACTTTGAATCTTTTTGATACCATACTTAAGACTGCCATCATTCAGACAGAGCTCGAAAGTTCATGGGCCACCATCGAGAGGGATATCGACATCCAAGAATATTTGGAAGCTAGACAAAGACAACTCAGAGATCGGCCATAACTTCATCCCCCCAAAGTTGTGTCTTCCCCTTCCTTTTCTTTCACTCACTTTAGATTCTTAGACTCTACACTTTATAGCCTTAAGTGTAGACTCAGGAACAACAATGGGCATGGGTATGTCAGCCCATGGGTTTACCCATGTTTAGGCCTAGTTTTGTAATGTATAAATAAGTAGCCAGGTGATGCAAGAAGTAGAGCGAGTAGCCCGATGTGCTAAGTGCTAAGTGAGTATGAATGGCTAGGTGTGAATGACAAGTCAGTTGTAAGTGGTGCTAAGTGCAAGTAATAGTTTTAAGTTCTTTGTGTATGTTTGCAAGGCTGAGTGCAAGTGGCTGTAAGGGACTATATGTAGGCATTGTGTTGTAACCTAGTGTTGGCAACAATAATGTAATTTCTATTATTTATAAGCTTCCTACACAGGATTTCTAAATTTGCATTACTCGTCATGTGCAACGACACTTATGAATTGTCTCTTTTTACATACCTTCCTTTCCATTTTTGTTTTCATGACTCTAAGCATGAAAACTCACAGCTGGAATTCACACTTGGTTTCGATTTTTGATCAAAGGATAACTGTTCATATG
>JZKD02S0801925.1:0-27557 GCA_000966675.3 Picea glauca | reverse complement strand
CTCTAGTAGAACTAATCACATATCTTGGTGTTGTAGTTTCCTAGGGGATGCATTTCCCTAGATCGCAGTTGCGAGATGCCTTGGGATGAGACAACTTAACTTCCACCTCCATATATTTCTGGATCCCTATTCATATTGTAGGAATCGTTCACGAAGGTGATGTGGTGGCTCAAATGGATACCTCCTAGATCAGATTCCTTCTTTCTCATTTGTTCCTACATTCTAATATGAGGGGGTTTTCACCCCCCCCTCTGATTCCATGTTGTTAGGTTAAGTACATCGTCCGTGTTTTTGTCTACAACTCTTTGCAAGGAGAAAACCTAGTTGTACCAAGGTTAGAAGCATGCAATCCTTTAAACCATAGCACTCATTAATAATTAATTATTTTTTAATCTAATATAAAAGCTTGATTTAATTTTTATGAGAGTAAAATAACCTAGAAGAAAAACTCCCAAGCATTACTATCGATGGTGGTTGCATCACTTATGGAATGACAGGGAGTATGGATCACTAGTAGCATGCAAATGAATTAATGAATCTGATCAGATGGAATTATTTTAAATTTGAATTGGCTTATGATATGTTGATTACCTTGTAGTTGCAATGGATTTCTCCTTATTGCCGGTCAATTCGATAACCATTCCCATCATAATCATGGTAGTAGCAAAGCTTCGCTGCTACCTTGTCAAGTTATGGCTACTGGAGTTTGCATTGACCACATTTTTGGTGTTTGGATTGATAAGCAGTTTTGCATAAGAGGTAAACACACCATATTTATGCCATTAATGAGATTACAACCAATGTTATTAATTACTAGTATTTTTTATTACTGTGTGATGGGATTTTTTATTCAGTGGAGCTCGATTTGATCTAAACATTGTGGGATATACGTGTCCATATTTCTCTGTTAAAGGTTATATCTACATTCACTTATGTCAATTAATGAGCACTTCACCAATAAAATGTGATAGGATGTCTATAAAATTTTATAACAATTAAAAACAAAGTGATGTTCCTAGTGTTTGTATTGAAAAAGTACGATATCTGAGCAATAATTTGGTTTGAAATCAACAAAGGAAGAGATAGAGAAACTGGAAATTTTGGAGTTGAAGAGAGACGTTATAGTCTAGACAAATTGTTCGCTCACACAAATTTTTCATTTTTATACCCTAAGGGACTTGAAATCTGTACCAATTCTTCACTCGCTAGGATTATTGGATTTTTCATTTTTTATATTTCATGGGAATGAAAACAAAATTAACCTAAAAAGATGGCGTTGAGGTCATTTGTACCTATCTTTTTATTTTTAATACAAAACCTGTCATGTCATTAGGATACATATTTTTAATACATATGTTCAATGTCCAAAATTAATTCCATTGAAGTATTTTGGCACAATTATTAATGACTCCTAGATGTTGTTTAAGGGGACACATTTTTTAGTGGATCCAATATCCTTATGGACATCAATACCTAGAAATTTTATTGAAATAATCCCAATTAAAACATTTAAATCCAACTACCCTCTCTCAGACTTGACCCTGAATGTTCGTATAACTTAAAAAAAGGAAAAGATAATTGTGTCAATCCACTTACAAACCTCGACCATATCATTAAAACAAATATCATGTCCTTAGAATACCAATAAATACATTTATATGGTGTCTTTGTATTAGAAGTTATTAATTTAATTGTACACAGAAGAAAAATCGAAACCCGTGTCATTAAAATAAATATCATGTCTTTAGAATACCAATAAATCCATGCCTATGGTGTCTTTGTATTGGAATTTATTAATTTAATTATACACAGAAAGAAAAATCGACAGTAATGTTTCGAAACTTGATGATGCTAAAAAAAAAAGCTACATTTTATCTCTTATGGGTCTAGTCATTTTTTTTTAAAAACATATATGTGGGATCACCTTTTGAATACATGTCAGCAATACATATTTTATTGCACGATTGGATAGCTATGCCTATTCACACTCAACGTTGAATATTTTATGTGTATCTCCACCTTATGGCTTACTAACTAATATTTCATCCCTTCAATCTACCAATAGTTCCAACATCTATCTGTTTTCCCCTCAATAAATAAACATGACCTTAAAAAATGAAAAACACACAAAGAACTTATGACAACCTGAGGAATTTTCTCTTTTTATGATCTTAAGATTGAACCCAAAAAAAAACTAGAAGTAGAGAGAGTCGAAAGATCTTCACCACATGATGATACGTAGTTGATCCTAACTACTCACTTTTTTCTGTAAAGAGAGAAAATGTTAGTTCTATTGGAAAATAACATAGAGAGAAAATAAATTGTGTTATTGATCTAAATCGGGGGTGATAAGTTTCCAATAATTGGTTATTTTTGTCACTCCTTCAAAAGGGTCAGTTATAGATCTTTTTACTTGAGTGATTTGTAATTAAAGGTAAAGTTTTATGCGCTTGAATTAGAAGTGAATGAAACCTCTTTTGTTTTCCTTATGTGCAATATGTCATGCTTGCTTTTAAAATCCTATGTGCAGAAATTCATGGAAAAACAACATAAGAACATAATAAACATAATGGATATGAAACTTTCCTTGATAACGGATTTCACCCGATGTGGGATACCTCTCTGGGTCATGCTCCAAAGCCTGGCCACTTTATTCTCCTCATTGTAATGATGTCTCTCCTTTACAAGTTGTAAGACCAAAGTCCCTTTTCGATGACGGAAACAAGAGATCGAAATGTAATCAGGAATATATACAACTTCACAAGTTATCATACTCATGAGGCATCCATGATGCTAACATGGACATCATTCCCACATACTCAATACATAAAAAGAGGAAGAATACAATATGACCCCCATCAACATGGAGCCATCAAAATCCTTTGATCTACTACTCATATCCAAGCATAAATATGAAACCCATACAAAGATCACGAAACCATGAGATTTAAAACTGCTTCATTGACCACTTATCATGCAACTCCCACAATTTCTCTGTCACATATAACTGATTGGTTTGATGTGAAAGAAGAGAAGAAAATAATAGATAGAAGGAATAAGTTGATCTTGTTGCCTTGTTGCAACCTCTCTATGCTCCTTCAGAACTATAACACGCATGATATGCTACAACATTTAATGACAAAACAACATAATCAAAAGAATGCTTACATTGGCTTCTACAAAACTTATCTTGTTGATATGAAGCTCTGCTACAAAAATAGACCTCGTCATTGGATTCGCGTTGCCGAATTACCTAAAAACGACTGTCAAATCGTCTCCATCCGAGTCAGACACTTTTAGGCCCAAGAGACACCTTTGCCTCAGTTACCATGCCACTCCCTCTGTAATAAATCATGGAGAAATCTCGAAAATCATGCCAAAATCATAACCAGGCCATACAAGTCCGTACGACTTCGTATGGCTGTGCTCAGTCTCCTCTCGTGTGCTCTTGCTCTCCCGAACTCTAAACCGGAGGTCTCCTTATATAATATTTTGTGGGTGGTTAGGCATAAATGAATCCGTTGGTGCATTGGTTACGGAGGATAAGTTTAGGCATAGGATTTTGGGTAGGTTCTGGGGTCGAATCCCACGGAATCCCCCTTTTATCATATTGTTGGCGCGCTCCGCTAATTCTGGCGGAGGTTTGATAGAATGGCGGGCGATTTTAAGGTTAGAGGAATAGTTCTAAATATAGTGGAATATGCTATATTTGGGGGATGGTTGGGATAAGCCCCTAAGCTGGCAAAAGTTTGTGGTCGTATGGGCACAGCATATAATCAGGGGATGGGATGAAGGCCTATCCCCTTTCCTATGGCACCTAATTCAAACATTAATTTTAAATAATGTTTTTACCATATAATAAATAAGGAAAAGGTATTGGTATAATGGCTAGTGTTGATTTGTGGGGCCTTTGGGCTAGTGAGAGGTCATGAGTTTGACTCTTGTGGAGTCATAAAAACTTTTGCACACATCAACCATTGGAGGGGTGCCACGTGGCACCATATAATTTGTCCACAATACTGACACGTTTTGTCACTTTATTTGCCGACGTGTATACCATTATTTTTCCATGTCATATTTCCAACTCAGTTGTATGAACATTCCACGTTTCACCCTTGCAATGGTGCCACATTTCACTTTGATTTTTTTACTTTTGACCAAGTTTCACTGAACTTTGACCGCTTATAGATTTTGATCCGTAACTCTGTTTGACGAGTCATTTTATCCGTTAGAAATCTTGTGACTCACTCTTTGTGATCATGCCATTTTAACTGATTTTTGGTAACTTTGAATATTTTCCTTTCTCTTCCTGTTGAGGCCATTCTGAGCCTCCTGGGACACTTCTGAAACTTTTGTGGTGTTCCCTAGATCCATCCGAATCAGTTATTCTCAATCAACTATCATGCATACAAAGTTAAAATTTCAGCTTCGGTTTAAGATACAAAATAATTGTATTCATCTCCTTATATCTTTGAAAAAGTGATTGCAATGACCAACCTACAAGTATGGAATTTCAAGATGGAGAATAAGTATTTGGTCATGTTGATTGAGCGCATTATGCGATTATATAATTGTCATTGGTTTCGCAGAGTTATTTCATTCAATATGATTTCAGTGTGGAGGAATTAATTAAACTTATATTCACTTTCTATTCTCCTTTATGTAGGTATGAGTATAAAGAGAAGTTCTTAGAAGTATGGGAATACGTTTTTGTGCCACTACTCGTATTCCTGTAGAACAAACCAACTTAATCAAGTTGTCATTTGAAGTGAAAAGTGGTGATAGCCAATTGGTTTATTAACCCTTCAAATACCTATATATATATACAACCCTATTACTTTTGGATGCTAACAGAATTCAAAATAATACGATAGTTGATTCATTAAAAGAGGGTGTTGCAAAATCTATTACTTTTGGATGCTAACAAAGTAAAAATAATATGACAATTGATTTTCTAAAAGAGGGCATTGCAAGGTAACATGTGATTATTTCCTCTTAGGGGTGAGGGTTCTGTTGACAGGTCCAAATTCTCTCGACAATAGTAAGGGATTATCCCTGGTAAAAATTCCCCAATTAGATCTCTCACCATTTGTAATAGGGAACCCATCCAAGGGGCATAAGACTCAGGGGTTTCGCCAACACTGGTCAAAATCATGTTAATAGAAGAAACAAAAGGAGGAGAAACATCGGGTGGTGGAATGTGGAAAGTACTCATTAACTATGAATCCTTTAAAAGACACACACCGAAATTCTCATAACCAGGAGGTGTTTTCGCTATAAATGGAACATTATTAGTACGTGAATTTGAACTAAAAAAAGCGAGTTGATCTACTCTAACAAATTTACCTTGGTGATGGAAACGTATCACACAGAAAAGAGTAGAAACAACTGTGCAAATAACATTGATCCAACTATTTCCAAGTAAAAGGTTGTAATCAAGAGGTGCATCAAACACCTCAACCTCAACAATAACCTCTTTTCCTTCTAACTCAATAGATAACGCAGGAAGAAAAACACAAGGTTTAAACCATGAAACATTAAAGAATTTTAAAGTATTGTGTGATTCAGTAAGGGCAGGAGAGACAATGTCTTTCCAACAAGTGACAGACATGATGCAAGTCGAAGCCCCTTCAGCAACAACTGTTTGAAAAATATTCTTGTTTTCCATAATGACTTGTATTTGAAAGGCTAATTTATGAGGGAATCGTGGAATGTGATCTTCCAAGTCAAAGATTATCAAATTTGTATCGGTAGGATCAATTCCACAAATAGCCTTTAACATTTCTTTGTATTGCGTAGAACAACTTTGAAGGACTTCGAGAGCTGACATAAGGTTCATGTGAAAGATCTTCTACAATACTGTAGTTTTTAGCGGCACGTGCATGGGGGTTAAATGACGACTTACGAACAATGCCCTTAGGAGGAAGACAAAGAAATGTATCTAGACTGGGTTTTTCAAGATGAAGAGGACATTTGGAGGTGAATTCGATGGAGGAGGTTGAACCAATGAAGGAGGTGAATCATCAACTTTATCTTTAGAAGGAGAATAATCTTTGGTTCAAGTAGCGACTGCAACTTTGTTCTTCTTAGAGTCACCAGTACACATAAGGACATAAGATGTGGTAGAGGGAGAAGGTTGGTCATGAATAACCAATTGGGCCTTCTTTTGAGAAGGAAAAGGTTGTGACAAAATGAAAGGTGTAGGGGGCATCCTGGTTCCTTGGAGGAACTTAGTAACCTTTGCACGTCTCGGACAATCTTTCGTATAATGGTCCTCAACACAGATAAGACAAGGATAATGAGGTTTTCTCTTTTCATTATCATTAGCAGGATGAATCTTGGGTTTATCGGATTGTTGATTATTATTTTTATCCTCTTTATTTTTACCCTTCCCTTTCTTTTTATTTTGATATTTACCAGTAGGCATAGATTGAACCGTATTGACCTAAGAGGTTTTATCGGGAGAGGGAATTTGAGGAGTAGAATTTTGTACATTAGCAGTAGTAGATTTGGGATTGGAATGATTGGCTTGTTTGGACTGAGTCTCTGCATGAAAATTTCCAATCACACCATCAACAACATGAGAAGCTACTGGAGACGTTGGAGTTGGATTTGTAGACGGGAGAGGAGCATCAGAGATCAAGTCATATAACGTGCTTGTTTGTGAATAAACGAGATCCAAGTATTGAGCACGAATAATCACCTTCTCTTCAGTGACAACACCGCCCATGGAACTATCATGGGCTATAGGACCGATGAGTGATTTAGTAAACCACTCAGCCAATAATTGATTAGGAAGGGGAACTTTGATTAATCGTCTTCTCCTCATCCACTCGTGAATATGATCTGAAATGTGAGAAGAAGAGGATTATTTAAATGAACTCAAAATTTTGGTTCATGTCTCATATCGAATCGGTAAATGGTAATGTGTCAATAAATCCATAGCTAAGGTGTTGAAATCATTGAAGAATCCTCGTGGAAATTCAATTTACCATTTGGCAGTCGAACCCGTAAGAGTGCATTGGAAAAGACATAATTGGATGGAGTCATCCATCAAGGAGTTGGATGTACACCAAAGATGAAATTCCATGACTTGATTGTTGGGTATTCTCCCAATCGACCATCAAACTTAGGAATTTCTGATGGTAATTTGAAAGGTATAACCAACCAATAAGGAGAATGAAAATAAGGATCATTCAAAATCCTAGATAAATCCGGTAAATCCAAAGTAGCTAGAAATGACAACTATCTGTTCACTTGAGGAAACTGGTAATTTTGGGAAGGCAATCTCGTAGATATACCAGTAGGACCATAAGTTGTCTATAAATACTTAGAGGTTCCGGTCAAATTCGGTTTTGGAGGGTTTTACGTCAAGTAGACAACATGTGTTGGTTGATTTGGAATGCTACCTTGGAAAGGAGAATTACACTGAAAAGCTTGACCCCAAATAGGATTTACAAAGCTTGGATAAGGTTGTCTGGGATTAGAGGGTACAAAATATATGTGTTGAGTATTTCCCCCCCATGACATTGTTTATTTCCATGGAAAGAAAAATTCCAAGGTTGGGTTTGTAATTGATGTATATACTCCCCATAAACTGGGTTATGACCCCCAACTTGGGGTTTCCCCCCAACTTGAGGTTACCCTCCAATAGGAAGTTGAAAACCAAAAGTGACAGAATGAATTGTGCCTCCAAGATGATTGGATCTATTTGAGCCAGTACAATTAGATCCTCCAAGTGGTGGAGGAACATTAGGCCCTTCGGATAGAACCTAGGTAGGTGTGGGAACAAAACTGCTAGCAGCATTATACCTGGGTGGAATAAAAATATTAGTTCCTCCAGATGGACCCTGGGTAGAATTAGAAATATAACTATTAAGAGTGTTATACCCAGGTGGAAATGAGGGATTTGATCTTGGAGGAAGTGGAATTCCAATAGGAGCTTGAGTTTTTACTGTACTTTCAACATAAACATGTGTAACCTGTGGGATCATAGTAGAGCTAGTGAGTTGGAGAGGAAGGATTGTATGAGTACCAACCAACAACGGATCTGAAACCCTAACAACATTACTTGTCATGCTAGTAAAATGATCTAAAGGTACTATATAAGTAGTGGAAGTAACGAGTGTATGTGATGACATGGGTTGGTTTGGACTCATTCTTAGTTTATCAAAAATATCGTGTCCCGAGGAGGTCCTCCAAAAAGAATGGACGAGGACTAGACTAGGATTAAAAGTCCATAAGTATGAACCAGAGTTCTAAATGATTCACTTTGAAATAGTGGGTCATCCAAACCAGACTCTACGAAAGGTCTAGTAGGTATTCTAGTATAATCTTCAACAACAACATCTCTCGAAAATTTTATTTGGAGAAAAATTGGATCTTCTAAAACATTCAATAATGGATTTACAGGAAGTGAATATTCTACTAATGGGGTATAACTCTCGATATCAGAGGACACATCGTTATTTATTGATCCTTTAAGAGAAGGACCCTCTGGTGAATTAGGAAGAAAATGAGCGTATTCTTTTGGTTCCTCCGGAGGTGACCCTTGCATCCTACGTGAACAATGAGGGCCGTTATTGGCCACACTGAATAAAGAATGAAATAAATATATGTCCAACTAGAGAAACAAACAGCGCTTCACTAATAAAATATAGATATCAAGCACACAATCAAACCTTCTAATTTCAAAATCACTAGTTGGTGATGAAATCCAACATCACGAGATCAAGACAAGAAGGGATTGGGATAAAGTGGGTGGAAAAGTTATGTTGATGACCTTCTTAACAGACTTACACCCTGGTGCAAGATCCCACACATAATCTTATGTATACCCTCCAAGGAGCCAGAGTGAGTTTGGCCAACATCGATAATAGGTAACGTGAATACTTTCCCCTCCATTGTCACCTCGTGTAAAGACTCTAAATAAATAGGCTACTAAGGTTACCAATTATGAAAATGATGCATGGGGAAGTAGTCGACAGTCTGATACACATGCAAGGTCAGGGTATCTAAGACCGAAATTGCCTCGAGAAGGTCCGCACATGATTTTCTTCTCAAGTGACCCCCAATAATGTGTGCAATCTCTACACTAAGACCAACAAAGTAGGGTGAGTAACTTTTTCTGCCCTAATGCGACCTCGTGATTGACCCTTGTGTTAGAAGGGCTTCCCGAGACAAAATGTAGCAAGTGAATTTAACTCTCCCTATCAGAAGATACTATTGTGTTTTTTTATTTTTTGGAGAGTATTCCTAGCAAGTTATTCCAAAGCACTATCCCTAGCTAATTTTGGTGTACAAGAGTTCTAGAAAATAAAAAGTTTCTAAATAGATTTTAAAATTAACTTGAATTTTAATGGTTGCTTCTTAACTCAAAAAGGAAGCGGAGATGAAACTAATGAAATGTTTGACCTTGACTCACAAATGTGCAAAGAGTGATGAGATGCAACATTTTCGTTCGATGAAATTTAATTACATAAGGGATAATGTTTTATTTTTCCGGAATACAACAATTTGCAAAACACAATTTATTCAATCTTTGAATGATCTTAATGGAAAATAATCAAAGCTATCAAATTTTCCAATTTTCTCTTTTTAAACAAATATTTGAATGCAAAAATTTCTTGTAACTACTAATAAAAGAAAAACAAACTTTAATTATTTTATTTTCAAATAAAAACATATATCTAATTCAAAAAGAAAAAGTTGTCCAAGAAGATGAATGCACTCATAATGCAATTTCCCAAACTAAACTCATAATGCAACCAAAAATGAAAAAGTAAGAAACCTTATTTGTCTAATATAATAAAAAATCATTTTCAAATAAACAACAATCAAAAAGTCAAAAATATAAATAACAACTTATCTAGCAAGCACTCAAGGATGAAACCTTGAGATTATATCCTTGTAGCAAGAAATGAAAGATAAAACTTATGAAGCTTATGAAAAAATACTTAACATTTTAGAAACAATCAAATTCAGGATAAAAGATGTAAACCAAACTATGAATAATAACTCAACGGGACCAAAAATTCATCCCAATAAATGATGATAAATCTGGGCAAAGAGGAAAAATTGACTGTCACTCCAACAAATTTCTATAGGAATCATTGCAGGTTGCAGAAGAGCACAATGCGGTGATCAAGGATCATCGCAGACAGTGTGGGCTACACAGTGTGATGGAATCACTCTAGTTTTCACAAGCAGGGTGCGACGATGACTGAAAACAAGGAAAAAATAAATAGAGGACAAAGTTCACTCAGAGAATGAAATTAACCAAAAGTACACAAGCTAAAAGAAAAAAGGGAAGAAAAATCCCAAAGAGGACATTCTCTAGTATGGTCGCCATTTTTTTTACTGCACAAATTGGTAAGTGCAGACACAAGCTAATCTCCCTAACTTCAACAAGAATTTAGAACAAAACAAAGCAAAATACAATCTTCTCCTTAGATTTCATTGTAACGTAAACTAGTTCAAAGAGGGAAAAATAACATACATTATAAACATCGTTTGATCCTCTCTAGTATCGTCCTTTCTCCATGTTTGGATTAGTGGAATGTTGAATATGTTAAGAAACAAAAACCAACAAAGAAAGAGAAAAATAATATATATATATATATATATATATATATATATATATATATTATTCCAATTAAGCCTATGTATAAGATTAAGGAGTTATACAATAGACACTTTTATAGGGAAGAAATGTATCACTACATTATATTGATGAAACTGGAAAATAAAACATATTCCTTGATGTTGAAAGTTCCCTTCCAATGTCCCTTTGCTTCAAAACACACATTTTTCTCCAATGCTTTTGATGAAGAGTATTCACAACCTAACTTGGAAAGCTAAAGAAAAACTATCACAAGTACAATCTTCAGCAAAATTCTTCATGCATAAGCAAGCCTAGGCTTTCCCATGAGAAAGCTCACTTATTCATTTCTTTAATTTGATATTCTCTAAATCATGTTCCATGATATAATGTGCCAATGCATCTCCATTGGTGATATGTAACTTGAGTATCCCAGAAGGTACAACTCCTGAAAAATCTACCTCTACATTCCACTTTTTTTGTCACCTTTTTTTCTTTGACACGAATCTTTTCAATCTTGACGTTTTTTGCTTCCTTGTTTTACCTAGGATTATGTAATGTTAATTATTTATTTTCAAAAACTATTGGTCCCTCTTGTTACAAATCCTTTGCTAAATTCCAAATTTCATCAATCTGTACTACTACCCATTCGAGCACTTGAGTATTACTATAAACTACCATTTCAACTAAAACATTTTCTAGGACATCGGGGTTTTGAGAATTCTTGTTGTTTCTACTCCTTTTCCTCTTGTTCGTTCCAACATTATGATTTTTTTCTAAATTACAAGAAATGGGGTCACCTCCATTTCCACCTCCATCACATCAATCATTATTCTATCATTTTTCGCAAACTAAGGTCTTGGATTCTATGAGTGACACATGAGCTCTTATGTGGGAGAGGCGCAGAACTAGTATGAGTATTAGCCTCAATTTTTCCTCTTTGCTTAGTATTTCCTTGTTGATGCTCCTTATTCAAATTTTTCTTCTTTACTTGAGTGTTTAAGTTGATCTATGTGGCCAAGTCATGATCATTATTTTTTTTTATTTTTTTTATAAATTACATGGCTAGTATCCAAGTCACTATCTCTAGCTCCAGCCTTGATTTGTGGCATTCTTGTAAAAGATGTACTATAGAAAATTGAAGATAAGTGGGAAGAACGAACTCCTTCTGGGTCAAATCCATCAAACTTATTTCAACTAGAATGAATCTTATAAATTGAAATTTTAGGCCAAATGGTTAGTCCTCTAACTAAGATATTAACGAGATGAAAAGGAAAGGAAATAAATTGATGCTTCTTCTTTTTGTCAAAGAAGGAAGACCATGACTTGTATTCTTTGTAGACATTAGCAATACAATATCTATCACACATAAAATTGGGAAGAAGGAAAGGTTTTCCCTCAAACCCATATAGTCTAATATAGGTGGATTCCTCCTAATATACAAAGATGCCTTTTCCCTCTAGAAAATTCAGATCTTCCTATCTAATCCCCATTGGTTTTATTTTGGTAATAATATATCTAAACTCATCAAGTAAGCATATATTTGAAATCTTTGACAAATTTGTCTTGAAATCTACAAAAAAATTGTGTTTCCTTTTTCTTCCATAAAACAAAATACTAGAATTGGACGATCATTGTCAATATTAACATTTCCCCTTGGGGGAAATCCCTCAAAAACATTACAATAGGCCACAGTGAACACCAAATAGGAAACAAATTCTTTAAAATAAAAAACTTCAAGCATAAACCTAGCCTTGGCCAAACCAGTCATCCAAATTTTATTAGCAATCTTCTATTATGGAGTAAGGATGAAATGCCATTGATAGCACGTCGACTAGTGGAACTCTTTGTTTTGACACATCAGGGAGTTAACAATTGTTTTGCAAAATGGTTCATTTTTTAGTCTATTTGACAGATTCCAACTCTTTTCAATAAATTTGGAGATATGTGCAAGTCGTTAACTTGGATTACTATGTTTAGATGATATAAGTCCCAGATCATCAATAGTTCTTAATGATACATCCTTTCAGCATGTACATTTTTCTTCAAAATGCATGTGATCTATTAATGGACATTACCCTTCATAAACAAATCATCTTTTGGAAAGAATGATAATCAAGAATTCTTTAATCTTCACAACTACTTTTTCCTTGTGAATCGGGACATCATAAATGCACCATAAATTGCCTCAATAGTGAAGAGTGTGAATGCTTGTGTAGCAATAAACATACTAAGTATGGAAGCTTGTGT
The DNA here is from genome assembly GCA_000966675.3 of Picea glauca. Lineage (NCBI taxonomy): Eukaryota > Viridiplantae > Streptophyta > Pinopsida > Pinales > Pinaceae > Picea > Picea glauca. The sequence continues at coordinate 14,707 of JZKD02S0801925.1, read as the reverse complement.
GTTATAATCCTTGTAGAGGAGTGAGCCAAGAAAAGAAATGGTTCATGTGGAGAAACGGTTGATGCCAACTTATTCTCTTGGGATGTAACTTTAAAATCGACTAAGTGTGGAGTTATGTAATATAGAGGGGGTGAGAAAAGTGAGAGTGGAATAAGTCCATATAGATAAGAGTGTTGTAGAGATATGGTTGATGCAGAGAAAAACTACTTTCAAATTCTTTTCATGGGTAATGCATTAATTCTTTTGCATGATCTTAAATTACGAATCAACTAAGTAAGCATAGTATATAAGAGTGGATTCAATATGGAGAGAAGTCTCTTATGATGAGAAAAGGTGATATGTTGGTTTCTCCATGTGAGGAAAAGTTTGAAAATAAACCAAGTGTTGGTTGATGCAAGAGAAACAAATACCAATGTGGAATGTAGAGAAATATTTCATCATGTGGAGCACGGGGTATGGATGGTTTCTCCACATGGTGAAAATCATGAAAATGGTTGTGCTAGAAACATAATATTTTCCATGAACTAATGAGGGTGTGTAGGACTCACGTGAGATGCATGGAATTGATTTTTTTGGATCAAACAGGAGAATTTATGCATGGTATAATACAATTTTGAGACATGAAAATGGATCAACTATATTATAGTGATAAAGTAGATGTCTTGGAGATTCAACTCTGTCAGCACTCCCTGAACCATGAATACTCCTACCTCTCTATATTAGTACTCTACAATGTGAGAGAGAATACCCTCCCCCGATCTCATTAATGGATTCTCAATATAATTTAGTAATTGATGTCGAACTAAGACCCCTTATATAATGAGGTTAACACAAATATAATTTAGGATGTCTTCAATTTTTTTTTTACACCAGAGAAATATGAATCCTACCATACCTAATCAAAACCAAATTTTGTCAATCATAATTCATCCACTCATCGTTTGGCCAATCACTATGCAACTCTTGACCCTTGTTACTTTGACCCCAACACATATATTGGGTCAAATGTTTACATTGAGCTAGTGTAGGGAACCCCCCAGTTTACTATGTTGCACTAGTGTATATCATTCTCATGGTTTTTCTTGCACTCTTAGCACCAGAAGCACCCTCAATTCTATGTTGGCATTAAAAACAATTTCAGGGTTTCTGTCAAGAAAATCCAGACCTAATCTAAAAAAAATATATTGAAAGTCATAAGGAGGTTCAAACCACTAACCTGGAATTCACATAATCAATTTTCATCGAGCAATTTATCTACAATAAGAATTCAAATATTTAGGGCCTACCACAACTCTCCAAAATCAACATGTGTAAATTATTTTGAATTTGGGTATTCAAGCCCTATTTATAAAAAATAAAATAAAAAAAATTATTTTCCCTTGTTTGGAATCATATGAACTTCATTCAATGTGTCCTATGAATCATTGGATTCATAATTTTGAGCCCTTAAAAATGATAATTCTAGATTGTTCTACTTTGATACTTCCTTTGGACATTTTTTTCCCTCAAGAATTAATGCATCTCATTCTTTAATTTGAATTGTCATGCAGTGGTTCTCTTTTCATAAGAACCTTTATGCTTTGGTAGTAGTTGACTTGTGTGCAAGAATTCATCATGGAATTGATAGTATGTGGTCCTATTTAGGTAACCTTCTTTAATTGGAATATAGTTAAGCATCACTTCCATGAGTATGCTTCATTTTATATTTATTACCCTTGGAGTCTCTTATAGGACCACCCTTGTGCACATAGATAGATTAGTACATCCATATATTTCATTTTTCATTCACCTAATGATATATCTTTCATTACATGTGTGTCCTAGTTTAGTAACCCTTGTTTCATTTTGGCACCCATGTCATTTGGTCCTCCCTAGGGTTGGTCGTTTGTATAGTATAGATCCAAAATTTAATCCTCATATATAAACTTTCATCATCATGTTGAAAACCTTACCTTCCAAACTCTTGCATTATAGGTTGGTATCTCATCTATTTAACTATCACATATTGTAATCCATTTTCTTGATCATATTGTGATGATTCTTATTTTTATACCATGATTCACCAACCCTTGAAGAGATTACCACTCATTCTCCTACCCCTGATTACTTGAATTTGTATTTTTCATATCCAACCTTACATTCATTTGGTTACTCACTAGAGCATTTATCTCCTCATACTCCCCCTATTTTCCCACTCTGTTCCCCCATCATGATTCCTTTTACATATTGTGACTCTTGGCACATTGGTTAGAGACTTTGGTGGGAGCCATGTCCCCTCATGGTGATCTTTCATAACCCCCTAGCACCCCTTTGTAAATACTAGGAGGGTATTGTAATTCTTTCACACATGCTTCATTTCTGGCAACATCCCTTTGTTTCCCTTTTTCAAAGCATCTACAATGATTCATCATTATGTCCCATGTAGTCTATTCAGTTATTCCTAAGTACTTTTATAGTTCACCCTTGTCTCCCTATGTTTCTCACATCTAGATTTGACAAATTTTGACCTCCAATTGTTCTCCTTTTTTACTAATTTGTTATTGAACACACTTTTGTATAGTAATTAACCATTCCACTTAGAATGATTTCATTAATTTATAGGTTATCCTTTCCTTTATTATCTGAATAAGGATAGTTATGATTCCATACCTCTTTTCCTTCCCTTCATACCCTGATGTCATTTTTTTGTCAATTATATTATTCTTTATAACTCGTGCTAGTTTTCAAGGACTCCCTTTTCCTTTAAATCCAAAAATTCTTCCCCTATCGAATTCAACACTTATATTCTAGGTATTTGGTTTAGAGGATGCTACACCTTTGGTCCATTTCCTCAATGGTTGGTGACCTTATACCAAGTAGTGAGAATCCTCATCACCCCTTGACCTAGTTGTTTCTCACATGCTCCACTCTATCTCACTATCATATCATTGATATTTTTTCACTTGATGGTTTTCTTTTGTAGTTAATTGTACTATATTTTTGGATATGTGTGATATTTACGAAGCCTCGAGAGGTAGTTATTCTTTAAGTATCTCCCCACATGTTCCATACACAACATTGTTTTCTAGATATATAGATCCAATTTCCATACTTTGAATGTTGGCCCTTTGGAGTTCCTCTTATTTTTAAGTGCAATCAAAATTTACCATATAAAGAAACCAACACCTTAATTCTAGGGGTTAGTCTTACTTCATTGTGCACCTTGTTCCCATTTTTCTCATTAATGATTTACCTTGGACTAATATGAGAGAGTCCTCATCCCTCTCAAACTTGGTAGGATCTCATATGATTTACTCTAGCTCGTTCTCACATAATTGAGATTCATACTTCTATATTATTGATTCAAATTCACTTTAAACTCCTTATTGATAGGCTCTATTCAATAGCTAAAAGAGCCACCCACTCAAGATTCCCTCCTGAAATATCACTTCAATATTGGGAACCCCTTTCCTATTCAAGAGGGGTCCTTTGGTTTTTTCTTCCCACCCCCAAGAGGATATTGATTCTTATGTATTCAAATTAGTTGTAGTTGTTGAAATCCCCTTACTCCAAAACCTAGGTATCTTTTTTTTCTAGTGATTTCGTGCTGGAAATTAGATTAAAAGATCAAAAAACAAAAATACATTGTTGAAATATTCAACTCAAACTAATCTAGTAGAAAGAATACTGGAAAATAAAAACTCATGAACAATACACAAAGATATTCTTCCCATCAACTAAGCTTATCATTCAAATAAAATTAAATCTTTCAAGGGATCCCTTACTACGAAAATTTCCCAAATAGAAAAGATACAAAGTACATATACTCACTTCCATATACTCTACCTCTACTAAAATGAGAGCTACAAAAGTCTACTTCCTGTTGAACGATGTAATCACTATTGATCCCAAGCTAAAGAATCACCTCGAGGTTATCCTCCTATCAATTGCACTCCCTTACCAATATGAGTATGTATATCCCTACAACTCCACTCCATCTCCTTCAAGATACCTCAATCCATACTCCATTGTACCTCTCAACTACCTGAGCACATGCTTCACTACTATCCAATGCACCTACCTCAGATCCATCATGAACTAAATCAATGTTTTCACAACAAAACATATATCTGGCTTGGTGTTGACCAAATACATCAAGGACCCTATCGTTTTTCTATATATCTTGGGATCCATCGACTCCGAATCTAAGGTAATCCCATTCATATTGGTAACTATAGGTGTATCCATTAGTCTACAATAGTCCATCCAGAATCTCCTCAATATCTCTACGACATACTTCCCTCGATCAAGGAAGATATCACTCAAATCCTACCATACCTCTAATCCCAATAAATAATGCATCAAGCCAATTCTCTTCATCTTGAACAAAATAGCTAAATCTTCTTTGCACCATGTAATAATCTCCTTTTCACATGTGAGAAACAAATAATCAACATAGAAAACCAATATGAGTGGATCTTCCCCAAAAAGTATGAAGTACAAGTTAGGATTCACCTTTGTTGGCACAGGGGCAGACCCAGGGTTCAACGCTACAACAACGCACCAACAAAACCCTAACTACTGACCCTTTCGAAAACACCTGTGAAGCAGATGAAGTCTCACCTAAGGTAGAGGCAGGGGTGGTTGCAGGACTCCAGTGTCTGCAACCTTAGCTGGGACACAAATCTATGATTGTAACACCTTACATAAATCTTAGCAGTTATAGTTCAGTAGTATTCAATCTTTGTCTACAGCGCAAATAAACCCTAATTACAGCGCAATGCAGTATTCAACAAGATCCAACAGATCCTATCACTAAACATACAAATAGAGATCATATCTAGCATTCATTCACATTATTCAACATCAACAGATCTACCTATCATTCATCTATATCAAAGCACTAAGCAAGTAAACACATAAATACATTAACGCATCGCACAAAGCATTCATAACACAGGATGTATGTGGTTCACCCCCACCCTGGGGCTACGTCCACCAACTCTTTGTCTTCTTTATTATCTTTCTTCAAACTTCTTACATGCATAGACCCTTCAGATTAACTTCAAAGAGGACAAGAGATCTGCGCACCCTTCGCTAGATCCTCCTTCCCCAAGCTAGGTGTTGACGGGTGAAATTGACTGCTCGTCAACTGGAGGAGTGAATCCAGTCTGGGGTTGTCTACTTAACCCAATCCGTTTGGATTGATCCACTCCGATGGGTTTAGCGGCTCCGTTAGCCGATCTAAGTCCTAAGAAAGTGAAAAAACAAAACTAAGGAAAATAAAATAACTTAATGAATAACACTCGTTGAAAACTATATACAGATCTAATATATATTTACAGTTTATTAAATAATATTTATAACATAAGTCTACTTATTGTATGTATAATATATACAAATGAATTTATTTCTAATATATATATAACATTTACAAAATGCCAATTTTAATTCTAAATCTGCGAAAATCGAATATGGATTGATTTATTAAACAACAACTAAGCTATCATTCGATATTTTTTTATTTTATTTTTTTATAATATTTATAAACAAGAAATGAAATAACAAATTGTCTAATTGAAAACGGAGATAACAAACAGTAGAATATGTTTAGACCGCAGGAAATTTCTGTATTAATTAAACTGATGAAATAAGACTAACAAACTGACCTGTAATCGCATCCCATATTCGTCCTGTGTATAGCATCCAATCTCGCTGTCTGAAGAGGAAAACCCGCAACACATCCTACAAATGATTCTCGTAAACATGAAGCAGTAATGATTGAATCTGAATGATAGAACATATGAGAGATATAGTAACAACAATCTTATAGTTTCACAAGTGGCCACATTGAGATAAATCTTGTTGTGAAAACTTGTGTATAAATGTTCAACGAATGAAGAAGATAAATCTCTTAATCTCAAGTTTGAACAGAATAATTATTGTATCTTAAATATGGGACATGAAACATGGATATCATATAAATTTTATCATATCAATCTGCAATAAACAACGATAGCTAAAGCAATCACAATCTAATTACAAATCAAAATAATCATAACTTGAATAAAAACATGATATAGAGAAGCTAAAGCTGTGCAAATATCATATTCTATTCAAGTCTGTAAATCAGAAATCCATAATTTTTGCCNTCATTCTCATGGTTTTTCTTGCACTCTTAGCACCAGAAGCACCCTCAATTCTATGTTGGCATTAAAAACAATTTCAGGGTTTCTGTCAAGAAAATCCAGACCTAATCTAAAAAAAATATATTGAAAGTCATAAGGAGGTTCAAACCACTAACCTGGAATTCACATAATCAATTTTCATCGAGCAATTTATCTACAATAAGAATTCAAATATTTAGGGCCTACCACAACTCTCCAAAATCAACATGTGTAAATTATTTTGAATTTGGGTATTCAAGCCCTATTTATAAAAAATAAAATAAAAAAAATTATTTTCCCTTGTTTGGAATCATATGAACTTCATTCAATGTGTCCTATGAATCATTGGATTCATAATTTTGAGCCCTTAAAAATGATAATTCTAGATTGTTCTACTTTGATACTTCCTTTGGACATTTTTTTCCCTCAAGAATTAATGCATCTCATTCTTTAATTTGAATTGTCATGCAGTGGTTCTCTTTTCATAAGAACCTTTATGCTTTGGTAGTAGTTGACTTGTGTGCAAGAATTCATCATGGAATTGATAGTATGTGGTCCTATTTAGGTAACCTTCTTTAATTGGAATATAGTTAAGCATCACTTCCATGAGTATGCTTCATTTTATATTTATTACCCTTGGAGTCTCTTATAGGACCACCCTTGTGCACATAGATAGATTAGTACATCCATATATTTCATTTTTCATTCACCTAATGATATATCTTTCATTACATGTGTGTCCTAGTTTAGTAACCCTTGTTTCATTTTGGCACCCATGTCATTTGGTCCTCCCTAGGGTTGGTCGTTTGTATAGTATAGATCCAAAATTTAATCCTCATATATAAACTTTCATCATCATGTTGAAAACCTTACCTTCCAAACTCTTGCATTATAGGTTGGTATCTCATCTATTTAACTATCACATATTGTAATCCATTTTCTTGATCATATTGTGATGATTCTTATTTTTATACCATGATTCACCAACCCTTGAAGAGATTACCACTCATTCTCCTACCCCTGATTACTTGAATTTGTATTTTTCATATCCAACCTTACATTCATTTGGTTACTCACTAGAGCATTTATCTCCTCATACTCCCCCTATTTTCCCACTCTGTTCCCCCATCATGATTCCTTTTACATATTGTGACTCTTGGCACATTGGTTAGAGACTTTGGTGGGAGCCATGTCCCCTCATGGTGATCTTTCATAACCCCCTAGCACCCCTTTGTAAATACTAGGAGGGTATTGTAATTCTTTCACACATGCTTCATTTCTGGCAACATCCCTTTGTTTCCCTTTTTCAAAGCATCTACAATGATTCATCATTATGTCCCATGTAGTCTATTCAGTTATTCCTAAGTACTTTTATAGTTCACCCTTGTCTCCCTATGTTTCTCACATCTAGATTTGACAAATTTTGACCTCCAATTGTTCTCCTTTTTTACTAATTTGTTATTGAACACACTTTTGTATAGTAATTAACCATTCCACTTAGAATGATTTCATTAATTTATAGGTTATCCTTTCCTTTATTATCTGAATAAGGATAGTTATGATTCCATACCTCTTTTCCTTCCCTTCATACCCTGATGTCATTTTTTTGTCAATTATATTATTCTTTATAACTCGTGCTAGTTTTCAAGGACTCCCTTTTCCTTTAAATCCAAAAATTCTTCCCCTATCGAATTCAACACTTATATTCTAGGTATTTGGTTTAGAGGATGCTACACCTTTGGTCCATTTCCTCAATGGTTGGTGACCTTATACCAAGTAGTGAGAATCCTCATCACCCCTTGACCTAGTTGTTTCTCACATGCTCCACTCTATCTCACTATCATATCATTGATATTTTTTCACTTGATGGTTTTCTTTTGTAGTTAATTGTACTATATTTTTGGATATGTGTGATATTTACGAAGCCTCGAGAGGTAGTTATTCTTTAAGTATCTCCCCACATGTTCCATACACAACATTGTTTTCTAGATATATAGATCCAATTTCCATACTTTGAATGTTGGCCCTTTGGAGTTCCTCTTATTTTTAAGTGCAATCAAAATTTACCATATAAAGAAACCAACACCTTAATTCTAGGGGTTAGTCTTACTTCATTGTGCACCTTGTTCCCATTTTTCTCATTAATGATTTACCTTGGACTAATATGAGAGAGTCCTCATCCCTCTCAAACTTGGTAGGATCTCATATGATTTACTCTAGCTCGTTCTCACATAATTGAGATTCATACTTCTATATTATTGATTCAAATTCACTTTAAACTCCTTATTGATAGGCTCTATTCAATAGCTAAAAGAGCCACCCACTCAAGATTCCCTCCTGAAATATCACTTCAATATTGGGAACCCCTTTCCTATTCAAGAGGGGTCCTTTGGTTTTTTCTTCCCACCCCCAAGAGGATATTGATTCTTATGTATTCAAATTAGTTGTAGTTGTTGAAATCCCCTTACTCCAAAACCTAGGTATCTTTTTTTTCTAGTGATTTCGTGCTGGAAATTAGATTAAAAGATCAAAAAACAAAAATACATTGTTGAAATATTCAACTCAAACTAATCTAGTAGAAAGAATACTGGAAAATAAAAACTCATGAACAATACACAAAGATATTCTTCCCATCAACTAAGCTTATCATTCAAATAAAATTAAATCTTTCAAGGGATCCCTTACTACGAAAATTTCCCAAATAGAAAAGATACAAAGTACATATACTCACTTCCATATACTCTACCTCTACTAAAATGAGAGCTACAAAAGTCTACTTCCTGTTGAACGATGTAATCACTATTGATCCCAAGCTAAAGAATCACCTCGAGGTTATCCTCCTATCAATTGCACTCCCTTACCAATATGAGTATGTATATCCCTACAACTCCACTCCATCTCCTTCAAGATACCTCAATCCATACTCCATTGTACCTCTCAACTACCTGAGCACATGCTTCACTACTATCCAATGCACCTACCTCAGATCCATCATGAACTAAATCAATGTTTTCACAACAAAACATATATCTGGCTTGGTGTTGACCAAATACATCAAGGACCCTATCGTTTTTCTATATATCTTGGGATCCATCGACTCCGAATCTAAGGTAATCCCATTCATATTGGTAACTATAGGTGTATCCATTAGTCTACAATAGTCCATCCAGAATCTCCTCAATATCTCTACGACATACTTCCCTCGATCAAGGAAGATATCACTCAAATCCTACCATACCTCTAATCCCAATAAATAATGCATCAAGCCAATTCTCTTCATCTTGAACAAAATAGCTAAATCTTCTTTGCACCATGTAATAATCTCCTTTTCACATGTGAGAAACAAATAATCAACATAGAAAACCAATATGAGTGGATCTTCCCCAAAAAGTATGAAGTACAAGTTAGGATTCACCTTTGTTGGCACAGGGGCAGACCCAGGGTTCAACGCTACAACAACGCACCAACAAAACCCTAACTACTGACCCTTTCGAAAACACCTGTGAAGCAGATGAAGTCTCACCTAAGGTAGAGGCAGGGGTGGTTGCAGGACTCCAGTGTCTGCAACCTTAGCTGGGACACAAATCTATGATTGTAACACCTTACATAAATCTTAGCAGTTATAGTTCAGTAGTATTCAATCTTTGTCTACAGCGCAAATAAACCCTAATTACAGCGCAATGCAGTATTCAACAAGATCCAACAGATCCTATCACTAAACATACAAATAGAGATCATATCTAGCATTCATTCACATTATTCAACATCAACAGATCTACCTATCATTCATCTATATCAAAGCACTAAGCAAGTAAACACATAAATACATTAACGCATCGCACAAAGCATTCATAACACAGGATGTATGTGGTTCACCCCCACCCTGGGGCTACGTCCACCAACTCTTTGTCTTCTTTATTATCTTTCTTCAAACTTCTTACATGCATAGACCCTTCAGATTAACTTCAAAGAGGACAAGAGATCTGCGCACCCTTCGCTAGATCCTCCTTCCCCAAGCTAGGTGTTGACGGGTGAAATTGACTGCTCGTCAACTGGAGGAGTGAATCCAGTCTGGGGTTGTCTACTTAACCCAATCCGTTTGGATTGATCCACTCCGATGGGTTTAGCGGCTCCGTTAGCCGATCTAAGTCCTAAGAAAGTGAAAAAACAAAACTAAGGAAAATAAAATAACTTAATGAATAACACTCGTTGAAAACTATATACAGATCTAATATATATTTACAGTTTACTAAATAATATTTATAACATAAGTCTACTTATTGTATGTATAATATATACAAATGAATTTATTTCTAATATATATATAACATTTACAAAATGCAAATTTTAATTCTAAATCTGTGAAAATCGAATATAGATTGATTTATTAAACAACGGCTAAGCTATCATTCGATCTTTTTTTATTTTATTTTTTTATAATATTTATAAACAAGAAATGAAATAACAAATTGTCTAATTGAAAACGGAGATAACAAACAGTAGAATATGTTTAGACCACAGGAAATTTTTGTATTAATTAAACTGATGAAATAAGACTATCAAACTGACCTGTAATCGCATCCCATATTCGTCCTGTGTATAGCATCCAATCTCGTTGTCTGAAGAGGCAAACCCGCAACACATCCTACAAATGATTCTCGTAAACATGAAGCAGTAATGATTGAATCTGAATGATAGAACATATGAGAGATATAGTAACAACAATCTTATAGTTTCACAAGTGGCCACATTGAGATAAATCTTGTTGTGAAAACTTGTGTATAAATGTTCAACGAATGAAGAAGATAAATCTCTTAATCTCAAGTTTGAACAGAATAATTATTGTATCTTAAATATGGGACATGAAACATGGATATCATATAAATTTTATCATATCAATCTGCAATAAACAACGATAGCTAAAGCAATCACAATCTAATTACAAATCAAAATAATCATAACTTGAATAAAAACATGATATAGAGAAGCTAAAGCTGTGCAAATATCATATTCTATTCAAGTCTGTAAATCAGAAATCCATAATTTTTGCCMCAGGCAGAGATGATCTCAAGTTTACAAAAACAACATACTTATATAGGTTCCAGGAACAAAATGTTTCCTATTGATAACATCCAATMTGTTCCAAAAAAGTGGGGGATGCAACCTCCCAGATTCTACTTGATACCAAAAACTAACAGCCTAATCTATTTGCTAAAAATATAAAGACAGTATGGCTGAGAGATGCCAACAGTGCTTCAAATCTCCTTAGAAATCATAGGTTCGTGTAAAAAAATAAAAATAAAAGATTTCAGATGTATTTTCAGTTATCAAAACAAGTAATTCGAATTTTTCTAACTAGCTACARAATCTCACGATTTTGTAGCTAGTTATAATTATAACTAGAATCATATTTTATTCAATCAATCAAAACAAACTAAAAAGTAATCTGTGAAAACAAATCGTGTATCCTAAATTGAGAAAGACGGAATCGTATTAAACTTTTAAAAGGATCATACCTCAAATTAAGGGATTCAAACAAATCAAGTAATCTTTGAATTTACTATTGTTGTCGTTGCTTCCATGTTTTTAAAAATAACAGACCCTATGGTTTTTTGGTGTTTGTCTTTGGTTTGAGCTACGGATTGGAGTCTGATATTCTCCCTCGTTAGGGAATCCACCTGGTCTTCCAAGGATTTAAGCCGAGACTGTAGTAAAGGAACATCCTTGTAATACCTGTCGATCCAAGATCGACATTCATTACAGTGTGGTTGTATAGACTGTGTATCGGCACTGATAGTATTAACAGCTAGAGAATCGTCCATTTGACCTGTAGGTTCATCACTGAGTTTGATTCCAGGAAAGAGAGGATTGTCCTTTAGACACGGTGGTAGGTTGGTGACATAATCGTAGGGTTTGTCAGGGCAAAGTCCATATGAATATGGATACTCTTTGGCCAAGAACCTTTCAATATCCGAATCTAAATCCTCACTTACTACAATTGTGTTTTTTGTGTCAGCACGGGGTTTGGGTTTGTTTTGAGCACATTGTGAAACCCAACGAGCGGCCTTTTTATTCTTATAATTGACATCGACGTTGCCCCTAAACTTCTTCCCTGTGGGTTTTTTAGTAGTCTTAACACAACTCTTAGGATACGAATCCGGTAGAGTGTCGGGTTGAGTAGAATCAGGGTAATTCGAGGGTTCCAAATTAGAGATAGGATCACAGGGCATGAGCAAAGGAAGAGAGATGGTAGGTTTCACATTGGTTTCTGTGATGATAGGCTTGTCAACCTGTCCCAACTCACTATTACCAAAGTCGTTTCATAACACAAAAGCATCCCAGCAATTGTTGCTTAATTGTAATTGCAACTGATGTACCATGATAATTTTGATTAAACCATGATGGAATAAACTAGCATCAGATTTCTTCCTTTTAAACCTCTTTCCCATCTTGTATAGACTTATAAGGAGGAAATAAGGCATGTTTAGTGGGAAATCAATAAATCTCATAAGCAATCGCAACTGATACAAGAAAACCAACCCAAATATCCCTTCACAGGTAATGAACTATTTCACAATAGCTAACAGATCGTGCCATCTAGGTTTTAAAGCTGAGACAGGCATACCTCTGTTGCAGCTGGTAATTTTCCTTGAGATGAACAACAATGACCAGGGAACCTCTTCAACCTTTGCGTTCTTCAACCACTTTTTCCCCATAGCTGGTAAAATGGTAGCTTGGCTTATAAAATCTTCATTTACCTCAAGCTGCACATCTCCTATTTTTTCTCTGCAACCGTCGAATGTCAACGCGAACTCCTTAGCAAATCTTAGATTAAAACCCTCAAACCTTTCAATAAACACACACCATTCGTTTCTTTCTAAGTCATCTCTGGCATTGTCAAACGATAACAAGGTCTGGATGCCATTGGTATCAATCCTCACCATAGGAGCCATGGCTAATAGCAGGGAATCAACACAAAAATTAGAGGTGGGGTTTGATAGAAAAAAACACAGAGCCATACTCCCGAGTTTCCTCAATGCAATGCAAAGACAGTTTGAAATGGTAGGCAGGAGCGTTAATCACCGTGCGTGGGAAAGAGATCGTGAATCCCAAGGCCATACAGAGCAATAATATCACGTTGTACCTCATATGGTACCTTGGGATATGGGTGGTGTAAGAATGTAAGCGCTTGTATACCATAGAGTGCACATATTCACGACTTGATTACAAGGTAAAAANTACCTGTCGATCCAAGATCGACATTCATTACAGTGTGGTTGTATAGACTGTGTATCGGCACTGATAGTATTAACAGCTAGAGAATCGTCCATTTGACCTGTAGGTTCATCACTGATTTTGATGCCAGGAAATAGAGGAATGTCCTTTAGACACGGTGGTAGGTTGGTGACATAATCGTAGGGTCTGTCAGGGCAAAGTCCATATGAATATGGATACTCTTTGGCCAAGAACCTTTCAATTTCCGAATCTAAATCCTCACTTACTACAATTGTGTTTTTTGTGTCAGCATGGGTTTTGGGTTTGTTTTGAGCACATCGTGAAACCCAACGAGCGGCCTTTTTATTCTTATAATTGACATCGACGTTTCCCCTAAACTTCTTCCCCGTGGGTTTTTTAGTAGTCTTAACACAACTCTTAGGATACGAATCTGGTAGAGTGTCGGGTTGAGTAGAATCAGAGTAAGTCGAGGGTTCCAAATTAGAGATAGGATCACAGGGCATGAGCGAAGGAAGAGAGATGGTAGGTTTCACAAGGGTTTCTGTGATGATAGGCTTGTCAACCTGTCCCAACTCACTATTACCAAAGTCGTTTCATAACACAAAAGCATCCCAGCAATTGTTGTTTAATTGTAATTGCAACTGATGTACCATGATAATTTTGATTAAACCATGATGGAATAAACTAGCATCATATTTCTTCCTTTTAAACCTCTTTCCCATCTTGTATAGACTTCTAATGAGGAAATAAGGCATGTTTAGTGGGAAATCAATAAATCTCATAAGAAATCGCAACTGATACAAGAAAACCAACCCAAATCTCCCTTCACAGGTAATGAAATATTTCACAATAGCTAACAGATCGTGCCATCTAGGTTTTAAAGCTGAGACAAGCATACCTTTGTTGCAGCTGGTAATTTTCCTTGAGATGAACAACAATGACCAGGGAACCTCTTCAACCTTTGCGTTCTTCAACCACTTTTTTCCCATAGCTGGTAAAATGGTAGCTTGGCTTATAAAATCTTCATTTACCTCAAGCTACACATCTCCTATTTTTGCTCCGCAACCGTCGAATGTCAACGCGAACTCCTTAGCAAATCTTATATTAAAACCCTCAAACCTTTCAATAAACACACACCATTCGTTTCTTTCTAAGTCATCTCTGGAATTGTCAAACGATAACAAGGTCTGGATGCCATTGGTATCAATCCTGATGCAGGAGCATCCGCACCTCGTCGTGCGCACCTGCACGGGAAGATGGAAAAGACTCCAAAGGGAGACGTCAGGGTCACGGTCGTGACTATTTTGAGGAGCGCCGCCGATTGA
>JZKD02S0801892.1:0-12580 GCA_000966675.3 Picea glauca | reverse complement strand
GGCTAAAGGCCCAGGGGGTAAAAGTAGCTGGTAAGAGATAAAATCCATAAACCTAGAGATGCCTAGCCCAAGGATCCCCGAGAAGGCAATAAAAGGCCTCTCGATAAGAAACAAGAACGACCCGAAGAAAAATAACAAAAAACAAGACCTAGCCAAGAGGATGGGGGGTCTTGTCACGAGCCAGCCCATTATGTTCATAGGTACCTAGCAATATGACATTGCGATTATCTCGTCGGCCAACCTTTGTACCACCTCATCCCAGTACTGGGAATTTCCTTTAAAGACTTGGTCTTCGAATTTTTCATGGGCATACAACCAACAAGACGACACTTGTGAAGCATGTCGCAATATTGGGACCTTTGGATCATAGCTCAACCCTTCTTGTTTAGTTTGAGCGGTATCCTTTACCAAGTAGAAACCTACATGGAAACCATAGCGTATAAACGCTCATTTCTTGTCCTTGANAAGTAATATAGAAATAAACAAAAAAAAATGCATTACGCAATCGACCTACCCTATAACAAAACATCGTGAAAACGCACACACGCATTTTTTTTTAATGAAAATATTGTGTTAGGGCTTGTCCATTCACCGGGAGGGCGTCAGGTTCTTCCCTCAAATTCTGCAACCGATACATATCTACCCCAATTTTCTCGACCACCTGAAAAGGTCTGAGCCATAGATTCTGAAACTTCGAATGTTTTCCTTTTGGCTCATTTGCTCTGTCCCATTTTAGGACTAAGTCCCCCACTTCAAAGTTCTTCTCTTTATCCTTATGTTTATCAAACTATATTTTAACTATCTGTTGATGAGATATGAACTTTAATTTTGCTTTCTCCCTTTCTTCTTCCAGCATGAGGAGGGTATCAATTCTTTGTTGTATGACTGATGATGGTTGTCCTATCGAATCCTGAGCAAGTTGAAGATATGGAAGATATAGCTCGTTTAGGAGAATGACTTCTTGTCTGTATACCAACAAGTATGGGGAATTCCCTATGGCTTACTTGGGTGTTACTCTATCATCCCTTAAGGAGTTAATGAGTGAACTATGTCAATTCCTCTGATTGTATGCAACTACTTTCTTTAATATCCTCACTRGGTTCTTATTGGTTGATTATGCTACTCCATTCCCCTGTGCACAGTAGTTTGAAAAGTATCTGATTATGATTCCTTTATCTAGARAARAMTTTGTTAATAGGGTGGAATAAAAGTAAGMAACATTATCAAAAACAAGGAAAGAAGGCACACCGAACCTTGTGATCAATTGTTGTTCTATGAATTGGATCACCACATTTTCATTTACATGAGTCAGAGGGATGGTATCTACCCATTTCATGAAAAAATCTGTGGCRGTTAGTATGTATCTATGTTGTTTTGAATAACTCGGTGTAATTTATCCTAAGATATCTAACCCCCATTGCTCRAATGGCCTGGAAATGACCACTGGTTGGAGTGGGAAAAMTTCTCTMTTTTCCCTCCCMACGCTTATTTGAAAAGTTTTAYAGTTTCTAGCATATGTGTGAGCGTCCTTGAACARAGTAGGCCAATAATAGCTAGCTCTTAGTATTTTATGAGCAGTGGTGTTTCTTGTGAAATGCCCACCTGCAGGACCATCATGCATCTCCTTCATAACTTTGTATTCATATTAATGTTTGAGGCATCTTAAAAGTACCCCATCATAATTAACACTGAAGAGAACCAAATTTATTAGGCGATATTGTGTTGATTTTTACCTGAGGGCTCTCCTTTCCCTATTATTTAGGTTTTCTGGGCAAGTTCCATGATGCAGGAGATAAGGCATTTTCTCATACCAAGACTCCTTCCTTGGGGGGATGTACGAAGCTTCACCACACCACAATGATAATTCATTCTCCCATCTGGGGTATTCATTTACTTGGTCCTGGGATTCAGCTGTCAGTTTGCATAACCCCTGTCCTTTAACTAGTTTAGCAGGTTTTATATCTAGATAAAATTCTTGGACGACTTCCATAAAGTTTCCTCTTCTTTCCCCCATATCATGTTGAGTGAATAATGATCATACCGCGGGGTGAGGCATGATGAATTTGGTATGGTTCTTAAGGATGTAAGACCTGATGTGTTCAATGCCTTGTATACCGCATAAGCCTGCTTTTCTGTAGCAGGTTAATTTAGTTCATCCCCTTGGAGATTAGTGCTCATGAATGATATCGGGGCCTTTTTGTTGTCATCATACTTCTAAGTCAATACTGCAGCTAACAATTGGNTTTCCCCCATATCATGTTGAGTGAATAATGATCATACCGCGGGGTGAGGCACGATGAATTTGGTATGGTTCTTAAGGATGTAAGACCTGATGTGTTCAATGCCTTGTATACCGCATAAGCTTGCTTTTCTGTAGCAGGTTAATTTAGTTCATCCCCTTGGAGATTAGTGCTCATGAATGATATCGGGGCCTTTTTGTTGTCATCATACTTCTAAGTCAATACTGCAGCTAACGATTGGTCAGAGGAGAAATTATAGAGGAAGAAATCTTTGCTAAAATCAAGAATTTTCAACACTGGGGCTTGGGATATTGTAGCCTTAATATTGCTGAAAGAATTTTTTATTTCATCATCCTACTTAAATTCGACATGTTTACAGATCATTTTTTGTAAGGGTTTGATAGTTTAAGTGAAATCGGGGGTGAATTTTCTCACAAAATTGTTTTTTCCCGAATAAGGATTGCATAGCCTTTTTGTTGTGGGGTAATGGAAGATGAGCTATAGCCCTAATCCTTTTTGGGTCTATGTGAATCCCTGCTTGAGATATAATATGACCTATCAATTTACCTTCCTCGACACCAAAGATAGTTTTCTTAGCATTTAAGGATATACCGTATTTCCTACACCTTTCAAAAATTTGGGTTAAGTGTTGGATGTGATCTTATTTGTTCTTTGAATACACGGTCACATCATCCAAATAGACTACAGTACACTTATTGATTAGTCCCCAAAGCTCTACATCCATGGCCCTTTGGAAGGTTTCCTCTACATTGATTAACCCAAAGGGCATACGTTTATAAGAGAATGTTCCCCACTTGGTTCAGAAGGTAGTCCTCAAATGGTATTCCTCTGAAACTAGAATTTGTTTATAACCTAAAAACCCATCCAACAAGGAGAAAATCTCGGATCCAGACACGGTCTACAAGAGTTGATCCATTGGTGGGGCTGGGTAGTTGTCCTTTTCTGAAGCTTTGTTGAGGTTTATGAAATCTACACACAAGAAGATCCCCCTAGACGTTTTCCTCACAGGAACCAAATTTATAACCCATGAAAAGTGTTTAACCTGGAAGATAATCTTGGCATCTATTAGTTTATTTAACTCCTGACACATGAGAGACTTCAGGGATGGGTGGTACTTCAAGAGATTTTGTTGGAAGGGTTTCACTTCAGGGTTTAATGGGATAGTGTGTTGAAATATATGAGTATCATGAGTTTTCAGATCTCGGTAGGACCAAGAAAAAACATCTTGATATCGTCTGAAAATTTTGAGATAGGCCTTCCTTTCCTCTTTAGATACTGTCTTGCTAAGATTTATATTCTTGGGGTTTTCTGGGGTTCCTAGATTTATAGTTTCATGCATGGGACAAGAACTCCCTATCTTTGGATTCTTTGACCCTTTAAATCTTTCCCTCAAGTAAAAAAGGTTTTCTAAATTGACCACTCCCTTCAGTATCGTGTGAGACCTTGGTTTGTCAGTCAGTTTATCTGTACGAGGATCATTTTCTGCTAATTTCTCCTGAAATACTTCATTGTCAATAGACAAGTCTTTAAAATTATCCTGATTGGTCAAAACGTTTATGATCTGTTCATCCCCTTCAAATACCTTCCAATTAGAAATATTATTGGGCACCAATGGTTTGTTGAGTATCTCCACAACGACCCAGGAGGATTCATAGNTGACACATGAGAGACTTCAGGGATGGGTGGTACTTCTAGAGATTTTGTTGGAAGGGTTTCACTTCAGGGTTTAATGGGATAGTGTGTTGAAATATACGAGTATCATGAGTTTTCAGATCTCGGTAGGACCAAGCAAAAACATCTTGATATCGTCTGAAATTTTTTAGATAGGCCTTCCTTTCCTCTTTAGATATTGTCTTTCTAAGATTTATATTCTTGGGGTTTTCTGGGGTTCCTAGATTTATAGTTTCATGCATGGGACAAGAACTCCCTATCTTTGCATTCTTTGACCCTTTAAATCTTTCCCTCAAGTCAAAAAGGTTTTCTAAATTGGCCACTCCCTTCGGTATCGTGTGAGACCTTGGTTTGTCAGTCAGTTTATCTGTACGAGGATCATTTTCTGCTAATTTCTCCTGAAATACTTCATCGTCAATAAACAAGTCTTTAAAATTATCCTAATTGGTCAAAACGTTTATGATCTGTTCATCCCCTTCAAATACCTTCCAATTAGAAATATTATTGGGCACCAATGGTTTGTTGAGTATCTCCACAACGACCCAGGAGGATTCATAGTCTTGTAGAGGTGATAGACTTGAGGCAACAGTGGCTAGAGAATCTGCAAGAGTGTTTTTTGTTCTAGTAATTGTTGTAATGTTGAAGGCTTCACAATGTTCTATTAGTCTGTGCACTTCATGTTGGTAATTCCATGGGTGGGGAGAGTTGCAATGTATAATGTTCCTTACTTGCCTAACAATGATTTCATAATCTCTGAAAACCTTCAATTTTTTAATGTTTAAGTCTATGGATTTCTTTATCCCTTGCACTAGAGCTTCATACTTGGTGGTGTTTTTTTTGTATTCAAATTCTATTCTACAGGATAAGAAATTATGTTTGCCTTTTGGATCAATGAGGATGCACCCTGCCCCTGACCCTTCTTGTGATTTAGATCCATCAAAGTATAAGGTCCAAAATTGTGGGCAAAACCTATCAGCTTCCTCTTTCTTATCACTTTCCTCCTTTCCTCCTATTTGTTCTGTGTTTTCTAACACTGGTTCCTAACAAAAGAGGGTTTCCCCTACCGTTATTGGAAAATTTTCTTGAAAACTTACATCGGAGTTTTGAGTAAGAGGAACATCAGATGCGAGGGGGGAGAAATTCCCAAAATCGAAACCACTAGAAATTTCCTAGCACAGGAAAGTTTGTCGATGAGGACTCATTAAGGGTTTCTAGCTCAGTGACCGTGTGTTTTAGATATCTTTCCCTATCGATTATGATCATATTTGTGTGTCCCTTTAATGGATGCAAAAGGTGAGCCCAGTCTATACTAAAGTATCCATTTAACATCTNACCGTTATTGGAAAATTTTCTTGAAAACTTACATCAGAGTTTTGAGTAAGAGGAACATCATATGAGAGGGGAGAAATTCCCGAAATCGGAACCAAAAAAATAATTTCCTAGCACGTAAAATTTTTTCGATGAGGACTCGTTAAGGGTTTCCAGGTCATTGACCGTGTGTTTTAGATATCTTTCCCTATCGATTATGATCATATTTCTGTGTCCCTTTAACGAAATCCAAAGGTTAGCCCAGTCTGTACTAAAGTATCTGTTTAACATCTTAGACCGGTCTCGACTGAACAAAAATCCATAGGCTTCTGGGATATATACTACAATGATGTCAATTACTTGAACAAATTTAGGATGTGTTGCTATTCTGATCATTACATCTTTGAGCTCTCCCATAACCTTCATATGGTGTATCGCTTTTGATAGGTATTTCTTTTAATTTTTTTCAAATAGACAATGGCATGACATTGGAGGATTCTCGTAAGTCAACCAAAAAGTTATGGAAGTTTTTGTTTAAGACTTAAAATGTCAAAAGGAACGGTGGAAAAAAAGGTTTTCCCTTCTTATATTCAGAGCAGACGTTCACAGTTGGTTTATTTCTTACATCTGTGGGAGTTAGATTTTCTCCTTGGTGAGTTCTTATTGTAGGATTTTCTATTGATTTCAATGCTTGTAAAAACAAGTCCTTTTTCTGGGGGATGGCCAGATCATCTCTGGCCAACCAAGGTTGGATATTCTGAGGTGGGTTTTTCCTTTCTTCATTATGATCATTGTTATCTTCCATGTTGTTTTATCCCGAAACTGAGCGTTCAGAGTTGGACCCTTCCTCGTCGAAAAAATTGTCGAGCTCGAAGCAGTTATTGGCTGGTATTTTGGGGATTAGATTAAGAGGATGTTCAATTTTGGTGAGGGAGAAATCTATCAGGTTTTCTAATGTCTTCACAAAAACCTGGTCGGGGATATCGACCACTGGTCTACTTACTTGTTTTCTATGAGGAAGTAATAGAGCTAAGGGAAATGCTCCGATCTGTCGGGCATAATCTCTTATGATCCTTCTGAAATGGTTCAACTCCTCGTGAGGAAGAGCGTAAGGTATTTCAAGGAATATATGTTCTTCCTCTTGTTGGGGTGAGTTACTCATTTCAAGAGTACTCAGTGTTTGTGGGATGTCTTGAGAATGACTAGCCATGCATGTGGGTTTTTTTGAATCTACAGGATAGGTGAAATATTGTGTAAAAAATATTATCATCCATTCAGTATTCAGTCCCTCCTTGTAGAGCCAATTCTATTGNCGTGTGTTTTAGATATCTTTCCCTATCGATTATGATCATATTTGTGTGTCCCTTTAACGAAAGCCAAAGGTTAGCCCATTCTGTACTAAAGTATCCATTTAACATCTTAGACCGGTCTCGACTGAATAGAAATCCATAGGCTTCTGGGATATATACTACAATGATGTCAATTACTTGAACAAATTTAGGATGTGTTGCTATTCTGATCATTACATCTTTGATCTCTCCCATAACCTTCATCTGGTGTATCGCTTTTGATAGGTATTTCTTTTAACGTTTTGCAAATAGACAATGGCATGACATTGGAGGATGCTCCTAAGTCAACCAAAAAGTTATGGAAGTTTTTGTTTAAGAATTAAAATGTCAAAAGGAACGGTGGAAAAAAAGGTTTTCCCTTCTTATATTCTGAGAAGACGTTCACAGTTGGTTTATTTCTTAGATCTGTGGGAGTTAGATTTTCTCCTTGGTGAGTTCTTATTGTAGGATTTTCTACTGATTTCAATGCTTGTAAAAACAAGTCCTTTTTCTGAGGGATGGCCAGATCATCTCTGGCCAACCAAGGTTGGATATTCTGAGGTGGGTTTTTCCTTTATTCATTATGATCATTGTTATCTTCCATGTCGTTTTATCCCGAAACTGAGCGTTCAGAGTTGGACCCTTCCTCGTCGGAAAAATTGTCGATCTCGAAGCAGTCATTGACTGGTGTTTTGGGGATTAGATTAATAAGACGTTCAATTTCGGTGAGGGAAAAATCTATCAGGTTTTCTAATGTCTTCACAAAAACCTGGTCGGGGATATCGACCACTGGTCTACTTACTTGTTTTCTATGAGGAAGTAATAGAGCTAAGGGAAATGCTTCGATCTGTCGGGCATAAGCTCTTGTGATCCTTCTGAAATGGTTCAACTCCTCGTGAGGAAGAGCGTAAGGTATCTCAAGGAATAGATGTTCTTCCTCTTGTTGGGGTGAGTTACTCATTTCAAGAGTACTCAGTGTTTGTGGGATGTCTTGAGAATGACTAGCCATGCATGTGGGTTTTTTTGAATCTACGGGATAGGTGAAATATTGTGTAAAAAATATTATCATCCATTCAGTCTTCAGTCCCTCCTTGTAGAGCCAATTCTATTGAGGGGTCCTAAATCCCTTTAACTCAACAATAAGAACCAAACCCACCACCGAGGCCCAATTAGACTCTGAAACGTTTAATAATGGAATGGTTCTCTAGATCTTGCGATCCAACCAATTAATCGATGGGTTTTACGTTGTGATTGGCAGGATGTCTTCTTGTGAAAACTCCTCCTTCAGTTCAAACATTCTCTTACATGTGGGACTGNGCTATTCTGATCATTACATCTTTGAGCTCTCCCATAACCTTCATATGGTGTATCGCTTTTGATAGGTATTTCTTTTAATTTTTTTCAAATAGACAATGGCATGACATTGGAGGATGCTCGTAAGTCAACCAAAAAGTTATGGAAGTTTTTGTTTAAGACTTAAAATGTCAAAAGGAACGGTGGAAAAAAAGGTTTTCCCTTCTTATATTCAGAGAAGACGTTCACAGTTGGTTTATTTCTTAGATCTGTGGGAGTTAGATTTTCTCCTTGGTGAGTTCTTATTGTAGGATTTTCTATTGATTTCAATGCTTGTAAAAACAAGTCCTTTTTCTGGGGGATGGCTAGATCATCTCTGGCCAACCAAGGTTGGATATTCTGAGGTGGGTTTTTCCTTTCTTCATTATGATCATTGTTATCTTCCATGTCGTTTTATCCCGAAACTGAGCGTTCAGAGTTGGACCCTTCCTCGTCGGAAAAATTGTCGAGCTCGAAGCAGTTATTGGCTGGTATTTTGGGGATTAGATTAAGAGGATGTTCAATTTCGGTGAGGGAGAAATCTATCAGGTTTTCTAATGTCTTCACAAAAACCTGGTCGGAGATATCGACCACTGGTCTACTTACTTGTTTTCTATGAGGAAGTAATAGAGCTAAGGGAAATGCTCCGATCTGTCGGGCATAAGCTCTTATGATCCTTCTTAAATGGTTCAACTCCTCGTGAGGAAGAGCGTAAGGTATTTCCAGGAATATATTTTCTTCCTCTTGTTGGGGTGAGTTACTCATTTCAAGAGTACTCAGTGTTTGTGGGATGTCTTGATAATGACTAGCCATGCATGTGGGTTTTTTTGAATCTACAGGATAGGTGAAATATTGTGTAAAAAATATTATCATCCATTCAGTATTCAGTCCCTCCTTGTAGAGCCAATTCTATTGAGGGGTCCTAAATCCCTTTAACTCAACAATAAGAACCAAACCCACCACCGAGGCCCAATTAGACTCTGAAACGTTTAATGATGGAATGGTTCTCTAGATCTTGCGATCCAACCAATTAATCGATGGGTTTTACGTTGTGATTGGAAGGATGTCTTCTTGTGAAAACTCCTCCTTCAGTTCAAAGATTCTCTTACATGTGGGACTGATACAAGATGAATGCTGGTATAAACCAACTGGGTAACAAAGGGGAAAGGACTTAACTACTAAAGAAGTTTGAGATCGGGATAACACTCATACTCNCCTGGGCCTGCTAGACACAAATTCTCAGTTGCTTGGAGATTATTTCTCCCCAATTGAATTTGCATCTGACGATCGCAACTGCGTATGCCAAAGGAATCCATGCCTCTGAAAACCTAGAGCAATGTTTCTCTTCGTACAATCGGAAGATGAGAGCCATCATATAGACATAAGACTCCTTTAAATTAGTTGTCCCATAGAAACCAGTGCTCTGGTTGGTGAACTTCGTGTCCTCCCTCCACCATGGGGCTATGACCCGGATGGTGTCGTGGTGTTCATAGAAATTCACAACAAAGTTTGTGTTTAGACGCTCCTCAGGGTCTCTGAGTTTGTAATACTTATGAACTTCTACCAGGAGGAAAAATCCGACACACCCGCCATTGTCATCATTGATTATAAACTTATGTATGTATGTGGGGTCAATGAGCCATTTAAGAACCTCTATGTAGGGAAAAATGGCGGTTCTTCTTGCTACCATATGTAGATGCGACCGTCAGATGTTAGGGAACACCTGGTCATCGAGAACACTTACGTCTAGATCATTGTGATGGACATATTTCGGGTACTCTTCTTGACTAATCCTATTAAAGATATACCCCCAATGTGGGAGCACCATATTGGACCTTGTGCTTGCCTCTGTATCGTCAAATGTCGGAGGCTGGATGAAAACCTTCTTTGTTGTTGTCTTAATGACAGTTTCCGGTCTTGGGGCATATTCCAATTTTTTTGCGATCCCTGGAGAAGAGCCTTCACCTAACTCTAGGTATTTAAAATTCGGTGCCCTCGATGATCATCTATTAGTTGGCTTTCTTGGAGGCATTTTTCCTGAAACTTAAAATAAAATTTCAGAGACTATGTAAAAACAAAAACCGACTAAGAACATATAAATTATAGCCATGTAAAATTTACAGACTCAGATACATACCTCTGGAGCTTGTGAAAACCTAGTTATTTTGATAATCATGGAGTTTATATAGCCTTCAAGTCGATCGTCTTTCTCCTTCGGATGCTCCAGAATTCTCTTATGCTCAGAATGATTTCATTTACAATGTCTCAAGAGGATTTAAACAAGGAATATCTTACCGTCTCGCATGAGCCATTCAATTTGGGTTATGAGTGAAATTTTAACAAATCTTCTTTTGAATCTCTATAACTCAAATTCATCGTGGCTTGACAGAGGAGGTGCGGGTGGTGCTCTAGTATATCGATGATTCTAAACGACTATTTTGATTGGTGCATGAGGTAGAAACTAATGCGATATCAGGTAATAATTAGCTCCTTAAATGATCAAAATCCTATCGTATCTAATGCTAAAACATCACATCGTATCCCTCTCTTAGTGGGTGGATTGGGAATCGAGGATGTGCTATGAATGTTTTTTTTTATGTCCTCCTACAAAAATATCTAACACCGATCGATCTTATGGTACAATGTTTCCATGGAAAAGTCTGTCTCGGAGGTGTGACTTAGACCTAAGGAACCAAGAATGGCTTGGGATAAAACTAGACCATATGATCCTCCTACTAGGTAAAGACACGTGGCGCTGAAGAACGGTGACTTAATTATCACGTATTAATCGGAGTTGGTGTATTAATTGGAGTATTAATTAGTGTGTATCACCCAAGAAACAAAACTATCAAAAGGTTAGAACCACTTTAAACTATAAGGCATAATGAGTGAATACGTTTCTAGCATAAATNCCTGGGCCTGCTAGACACAAATTCTCAGTTGCTTGGAGATTATTTCTCCCCAATTGAATTTGCATCTGACGATCGCAACTGCGTATGCCAAAGGAATCCATGCCTCTGAAAACCTAGAGCAATGTTTCTCTTCGTACAATCGGAAGATGAGAGCCATCATATAGACATAAGACTCCTTTAAATTAGTTGTCCCATAGAAACCAGTGCTCTGGTTGGTGAACTTCGTGTCCTCCCTCCACCATGGGGCTATGACCCGGATGGTGTCGTGGTGTTCATAGAAATTCACAACAAAGTTTGTGTTTAGACGCTCCTCAGGGTCTCTGAGTTTGTAATACTTATGAACTTCTACCAGGAGGAAAAATCCGACACACCCGCCATTGTCATCATTGATTATAAACTTATGTATGTATGTGGGGTCAATGAGCCATTTAAGAACCTCTATGTAGGGAAAAATGGCGGTTCTTCTTGCTACCATATGTAGATGCGACCGTCAGATGTTAGGGAACACCTGGTCATCGAGAACACTTACGTCTAGATCATTGTGATGGACATATTTCGGGTACTCTTCTTGACTAATCCTCTTAAAGATATACCCCCAATGTGGGAGCACCATCTTGGACCTTGTGCTTGCCTCTGTATCGTCAAATGTCGAAGGCTGGATGAAAACCTTCTTTGTTGTTGTCTTAATGACAGTTTCCGGTCTTGGGGCATATTCCAATTTTTTTCCGATTCCTGGAGAAGAGCCTTCACCTAACTCTAGGTATTTTAACTTCGGTGCCCTCGATGATCATCTATTAGTTGGCTTTCTTGGAGGCATTTTTCCTGAAACTTAAAATAAAATTTCAGAGACTGTGTAAAAACAAAAACCGACTAAGAACATATAAATTATAGCCATGTAAAATTTACAGACTCAGATACATATCTCTGGAGCTTGTGAAAACCTAGTTATTTTGATAATCATGGAGTTGATATAGCCTTCAATTCGATCGTCTTTCTCCTTCGGATGCTCCAGAATTCTCTTATGCGCAGAATGATTTCATTTACAATGTCTCAAGAGGATTTAAACAAGGAATATCTTACCGTCTCGCATGAGCCATTCAATTTGGGTTATGAGTGAAATTTTAACAAATCTTCTTTCGAATCTCTATAACTCAAATTCATCGTGGCTTGACAAAGGAGGTGCGGGTGGTGCTCTAGTCTATCGATGATTCTAAACGACTATTTTGATTGGTGCACGAGGTAGAAACTAATGCGAGATCAGGTAATAATTAGCTCCTTAAATGATCAAAATCCTATCGTATCTAATGCTAAAACATCACATCGTATCCCTCTCTTAGTGGGTGGATTGGGAATCGAGGATGTGCTATGAATTTTTTTTTTTATGTCCTCCTACAAAAATATCTAACACCGATCGATCTTACGGTACAATGTTTCCATGGAAAAGTCTGTCTCGGAGGTGTGACTTAGACCTAGGGAACCAAGAATGGCTTGGGATAAAACTAGACCATATGATCCTCCTACTAGGTAAAGACACGTGGCGCTGAAGAACGGTGACTTAATTAGCACGTATTAATCGGATTCGGTGTATTAATTGGAGTATTAATTAGTGTGTATCACCCAAGAAACAAAACTATCAAAAGGTTAGAACCACTTTAAACTATAAGGCATAATGAGTGAATACGTTTCTAGCATAAATCAAAGGTGCAATGTGTTCTTATGTTTACCACTTGATTTCATGATAAGAGAAAAAAATATTATGTCCATCCTT
>JZKD02S0801870.1:0-14552 GCA_000966675.3 Picea glauca | reverse complement strand
TTTCAATTGTACATCTCCCCCATCTGTGACAGTATTCACTTCATATGGTCCCAACCAATGCATTCTGAATTTTCCTAGGTGATGAAGAAATTTATAGTCATACACCAAGACTAGGTCTCCTTCCTTGAAACTCTTCCTTTTAATATGTCTGTCATTCCAAGATTTGTCCCTTGCTTTCTATACTTCTTGGTGAAATCTTGCTAGAATCCTGATCCAGATTATTTTCGGCACGAAATGAGAGCGGAGATATAACACAAAAATATACAGATATATTGAAAGAGAAACAATAATGTAACATAGATATATCGTAAATATAATCAGAGGAAAATATATACAGTAATACACAATTTCTATTAGTGAAATAAATGTACCGAGACTGTAAAAATACAGAGTGAAAGACTCGTTAGAATGGTGGCAACTTATCTCTGACAAGAGATGTGACGGCTACTCCCATTCTCAAGAATGAAATTACAATGAGGCTTTGAAGGCATTTTTACAATAAACAAGAATGCCAAAAACCCTATACATCCAAAAAACCTAACCCTAGGAGATGAAGCGCCAAAATTCATGTGGGCCCCGTTTGGGTAAGTTAGTATATCAACTTCCCGGGGTCGTAACTTTTGCATACAATATCTGTTTTAGGCATATGATAGCCCATTGGAAAGGTATCATTGAGGATATTCATTTTTGGGGATCAATGATGAATTTTTATATAATTGAGAATCTTGATCCTGAAAAACATTCATTTAGGCCCTCAAAATGGCCCCGGAAGATAAAAACTGTTAAAAATAGTAAATTGCCAAAACTGCCAGAAAACTGTTTTGAGCCAGTTAGAAAAGGTGGGTGGGCATTGATATCCACTTGGATCAATCCTCCCTCTTTAGGAAGCAATGGTCTCCATTGCGTTGAGTGCCCAAGAGAGAGAAAAAAATGTTTGTTGAATCTGAAGCTTGGTGAGTTGCTTGTCTTGCTAGAGATGTCGCGTTGCTCGGTTTGAGGAAGGCTATCACAAGCATGTGGCTGGAAGGGTTGGACCTTTTTAACCAGTCTGGATACATGATATTCTTTTGTGTAGAAGGAATATTTACACTTTTATACAATCTTGTCGACATGCTTCTTTTGGATAGAAGGTGCTTTGGCCAAGGCTATAGTGGTTGCGGTCTCCTTTTGTTCACCTTTTGAACAGATTGTAAAGAAGCTGAATTTTGTAGTATGAGATACTACCTTGTGGCACTTTTTAGGTGGAACAATAGTCAGAACTACCTTTGGTATTCTATAGACATGACCTCCAGAGAAACAATGACACTACGGGGTCGAGACTCATAAACAACATGGTGCTTCCACATATATGGTTGGCCCAAGAGAACATCACAGAAATCCAGTGGGGAAAAATCACATAATACCTCATCCTTGAAGGGTTGGATGTCGTATGAAAATCGACACTATTGGCTGACACAAATATCTAGTCCTTGGCGAAGCCACCCGATGTTGCATGGTTGCGGGTGTGGTGTTGTCGACAATCCCAACTGTTTGACGACCTCTATTGATATGAGGTTCTTCTAGCTTCCGTTATCAAAAATAAAATGTAGCGGGGTCCCCTTCACCCACGTCTATGAATGAAAAAGGTGCTCCCCCTCTTCGGGATCTGTTGGTTCTTCTGGTTGAATTGTTGTGGTCACGACAATAACAGTGGGGTCTGCATCAATGATTAGTGCTTTGCCAGTAATTTCAGAATCAGATTCTGAATTAGGTTTCGGCTCCTTGTCTTTGATCTCGGCCACCAATGAATGTTTTGAGCCACATTCATCGGTGTTGTGCTATGGGATTTTGTGGAAATCACACCATTTTCCAGTGTCCTTCATTGTCTTCCCATGACCCTTCTTTTCCTGTGGCTTGGACTAGTTTTCGAGAGATTGTTTGTTAAGGTCGTCTTTGTTATACTTTGGTTGTTGCGGATTTGCAAACCCAAACTCTCATTTGTTCTGGTGCTTAAATTTCTACTCGATTTTAACAGCATATCGATAAGCAGCACCAAGTGATGAGATGTCCAGAAAATCCATTTTAGTTTGGATGTATCTGTGTAGAGCCCCAAGGTATTTTAGAACCAAATGTCATTCAAAGTCTTTGATACCCATCTTGGTGCACAAATTATGGAAGGTATTGGTGAACTCCGGAAATTCTTGGCCCCTNTTTCAATTGTACATCTCCCCCATCTGTGACAGTATTCACTTCATATGGTCCCAACCAATGCATTCTGAATTTTCCTAGGTGATGAAGAAATTTATAGTCATACACCAAGACTAGGTCTCCTTCCTTGAAACTCTTCCTTTTAATATGTCTGTCATTCCAAGATTTGTCCCTTGCTTTCTATACTTCTTGGTGAAATCTTGCTAGAATCCTGATCCAGATTATTTTCGGCACGAAATGAGAGCGGAGATATAACACAAAAATATACAGATATATTGAAAGAGAAACAATAATGTAACATAGATATATCGTAAATATAATCAGAGGAAAATATATACAGTAATACACAATTTCTATTAGTGAAATAAATGTACCGAGACTGTAAAAATACAGAGTGAAAGACTCGTTAGAATGGTGGCAACTTATCTCTGACAAGAGATGTGACGGCTACTCCCATTCTCAAGAATGAAATTACAATGAGGCTTTGAAGGCATTTTTACAATAAACAAGAATGCCAAAAACCCTATACATCCAAAAAACCTAACCCTAGGAGATGAAGCGCCAAAATTCATGTGGGCCCCGTTTGGGTAAGTTAGTATATCAACTTCCCGGGGTCGTAACTTTTGCATACAATATCTGTTTTAGGCATATGATAGCCCATTGGAAAGGTATCATTGAGGATATTCATTTTTGGGGATCAATGATGAATTTTTATATAATTGAGAATCTTGATCCTGAAAAACATTCATTTAGGCCCTCAAAATGGCCCCGGAAGATAAAAACTGTTAAAAATAGTAAATTGCCAAAACTGCCAGAAAACTGTTTTGAGCCAGTTAGAAAAGGTGGGTGGGCATTGATATCCACTTGGATCAATCCTCCCTCTTTAGGAAGCAATGGTCTCCATTGCGTTGAGTGCCCAAGAGAGAGAAAAAAATGTTTGTTGAATCTGAAGCTTGGTGAGTTGCTTGTCTTGCTAGAGATGTCGCGTTGCTCGGTTTGAGGAAGGCTATCACAAGCATGTGGCTGGAAGGGTTGGACCTTTTTAACCAGTCTGGATACATGATATTCTTTTGTGTAGAAGGAATATTTACACTTTTATACAATCTTGTCGACATGCTTCTTTTGGATAGAAGGTGCTTTGGCCAAGGCTATAGTGGTTGCGGTCTCCTTTTGTTCACCTTTTGAACAGATTGTAAAGAAGCTGAATTTTGTAGTATGAGATACTACCTTGTGGCACTTTTTAGGTGGAACAATAGTCAGAACTACCTTTGGTATTCTATAGACATGACCTCCAGAGAAACAATGACACTACGGGGTCGAGACTCATAAACAACATGGTGCTTCCACATATATGGTTGGCCCAAGAGAACATCACAGAAATCCAGTGGGGAAAAATCACATAATACCTCATCCTTGAAGGGTTGGATGTCGTATGACAATCGACACTGTTGGCTGACACGAAGATCTAGTCCTTGGCGAAGCCACCCGATGTTGCATGGTTGCGGGTGTGGTGTTTTCGACAATCCCAACTGTTTGACGACCTCTGTTGATATGAGGTTCTTCTAGCTTCTGTTATCAAAAATAAAATGTAGCAGGGTCCCCTTCACCCACATCTATGAATGAAAAAGGTGCTCCCCCTCTTCGGGATCTGTTGGTTCTTCTGGTTGAATTGTTGTGGTCACGACAATAGCAGTGGGGTCTGCATCAATGATTAGTCCTTTGCCAGTAATTTCAGAATCAGATTCTGAATTAGGGTTCGTCTCCTTGTCCTTGATCTCGGCCACCAATGAATGTTTTGAGCCACATTCATCGGTGTTGTGCTATGGTATTTTGTGGAAATCACACCATTTTCCAGTGTCCTTCATTGTCTTCCCATGACCCTTCTTTTCCCGTGGCTTGCACTAGTTTTCGAGAGATTGTTTGTTAAGGTCGTCTTTGTTATACTTTGGTTGTTGCGGATTTGCAAACCCAAACTCTCATTTGTTCTGGTGCTTAAATTTCTACTCGATTTTAACAGCATATCGATAAGCAGCACCAAGTGATGAGATGTCCAGAAAATCCATTTTAGTTTGGATGTATCTGTGTAGAGCCCCAAGGTATTTTAGAACCAAATGTCATTCAAAGTCTTTGATACCCATCTTGGTGCACAAATTATGGAAGGTATTGGTGAACTCCGGAAATTCTTGGCCCCTCTCTTGACGCAATGTGTTCCATCTCATGTACTGGTCCTCATAGTTGCCAACAGGGTAATATTGTTCCTTTACTGCATCCACAAAAAAATCCCAAGTGGGCTCGGCCCCATATATTCCAGACTCCTCTNCACATTATGTTCTCTCTGCGAAACATATTGTAACATACCCAACACCCAACTGAGCTATGCCACGTAAAATTTTCGAACTGCATGCAATTAAAACATATACACACAGAACTCTTGCGGAAGCTTTATATATAAATGTAAACATGCAAATATATTATGTAATTGCACGGATTCATATTGAAATAATAGTAAACGCATACATGCAACATATTTAGGAAATGCCCATAAATATAAACACAATCATAAATCGTACACAGGATAAATCCATAAGAATAAACACGAAAATGACAATGCAGCATGTAAATTTATCCCACAATTGACACTTATATTGGTAATAATATCACCAACTACGTGTAGACCTTCCAAGAACCTCCCAGCCTTAGACCACTCTGTTCATCACTCTCAAGAGTGAGTCACCCCCGAGCTGGGACTAAACTCCACCCAGGTAAAGGGGTTCCTAACCAGGCCAATGGCTCATAGACAACAGGACATGCTCTGTCACAGGTGCTTATTCAAACTAACAACCTATAGTCCCTCATTCCCCACATGACTATCCCACCCCAGGAAGTGTTCCCCTTCTCTGCTCAACAGTCCTTTGACTTCCCCACCTCCTTTTAGAGCTTCAACAACAGGCCAGATAGGAAATCTCAAAGATCTGTAGTTGTATTTTAGCACCTTCAGGAAAAAAAATCCCAACAATTCTCTCACCCAAAGAGAAATTGTTCACGGGCCTGACAACCTGCCTCTTCAATCCAACTCCCAAGCTAACCAACTACACCAACAACTGTGGGTATGGATCTAATTTCAGGTATAGTGACATGAAGGTATGAAGAATAGCTCCCTGGTTGTGTGAATGATGATGGAATAATGTTCCATGATGGAAAGAATGATGGGAAATGAACTAAGTCCCAACAATATGTATGCATGTCCCCAACTTGACACTTGTCATGTTGGGAGTTACTTTGTCCCACTTGTCCCCAACTTTAGAACTTAGGATAAAATAATTATCCATACTTTATGATTTAAGAAATATTAATATATTATTCCTTTTTGGCTTAAGCTCCCTAGATTAGCCCTTTTCCTTAACTTTTAGCCCCCACCCTTTCCCTAACTAGTGAAGTTTAGTCCCCCATCTCTTTTATCATGGTCGGTTTGCGTGCAACAATGTATTTCATATTAATTATGAGACATATAAAAAAATAGGCTCATTGTCCTTTAACATCTAGGCTATCTGGACTAATCATCACAAATAGCTCACCAGCCTATAAAACATAACATATACACAAAGGCTCCCTGGCCTCAACATCACGCGCACTTAAGTTGTTACGCACGGTATCCTGGATTGTGCACACTTCCTCATTTTACTGCGCAGTACATGTGCGCACTATGCCATGAAATGTGCATACAAAATGATATCAAACAACTCACCAGCTTAAGTACATTTACAATTGGGTTCATTCGAAGGATATTACAATCCCCTCCCCTTATTTATGCATTGTCCTCAGTGCATCATGTACACATATACAACAAAATATCAAAAATATTCAAAAATATGTGGGTATTCTACATGCATTGCATCCTCGTGCTCCCATGTATCATCCTCAGGACCGTACAAGGTCCATTGAACCTTTACAAGCCCTATGGCTCGATTATGGAGCTGTTTGATTTTTCGGTCCAGAATGCATACCGGATGCACTTGAAAAGCGCATTCTTGTTCCACCTGAATCACATTCCAATCAATAACATGATTAACATCACGTATATATTTCTTGAGAAATGATACATGGAATACATTATGAATAGACATAGATGTAGTAAGTGTAATCATATAAGCTACTGGACCAATCCTATCTAGTATTTCAAATGGCCCACAATAATGAGCTGCCGACTTTGAACAATTTCCCAACTTCAGGGAACTTCTATTGGCTTTCACTTTCAAGACTACATGGTCTCATACTTTAAATTATCTATTAGTTNCACATTATGTTCTCTCTGCGAAACATATTGTAACATACCCAACACCCAACTGAGCTATGCCACGTAAAATTTTCGAACTGCATGCAATTAAAACATATACACACAGAACTCTTGCAGAAGATTTATATATAAATGTAAACATGCAAATATATTATGTAATTGCACGGATTCATATTGAAATAATAGTAAACGCATACATGCAACATATATAGGAAATGCCCATAAATATAAACACAATCATAAATCGTACACAGGATAAATCCATAAGAATAAACACGAAAATGACAATGCAGCATGTAAATTTATCCCACAATTGACACTTATCTTGGTAAGAATATCACCAACTACGTGTAGACCTTCCAAGAACCTCCCAGCCTTAGACCACTCTGTTCATCACTCTCAAGAGTGAGTCACCCCCGAGCTGGGACTAAACTCCACCCAGGTAAAGGGGTTCCTAGCCAGGCCAATGGCTCATAGACAATAGGACATGCTCTGTCACAGGTGCTTATTCAAACTAACAACCTATAGTCCCTCATTCCCCACATGACTATCCCACCCCAGGAAGTGTTCCCCTTCTCTACTCAACAGCCCTTTGACTTCCCCACCTCCTTTTCGAGCTTCAACAACAGGCCATATAGGAAATCTCAAAGCTCTGTAGTTGTATTTTAGCACCTTCAGGAAAAAAAATCCCAACAATTCTCTCACCCAAGGAGAAATTGTTCACGGGCCCGACAACCTGCCTCTTCAATCCAACTCCCAAGCTAACCAACTACACCAACAACTGTGGGTATGGATCTAATTTCAGGTATAGTGACATGAAGGTACGAAGAATAGCTCCCTGGTTGTGTGAATGATGATGGAATAAGGTTCCATGATGGAAAGAATGATGGGAAATGAACTAAGTCCCAACAATATGTATGCATGTCCCCAACTTGACACTTGTCATGTTGGGAGTTACTTTGGCCCACTTGTCCCCAACTTTAGAACTTAGGATAAAATAATTATCCATACTTTATGATTTAAGAAATATTAATATAATATTCCTATTTGGCTTAAGCTCCCTAGATTAGCCCTTTTCCTTAACTTTTAGCCCCCACCCTTTCCATAACTAGTGAAGTTTAGTCCCCCATCTCTTTTATCATGGTCGGTTTGCGTGCAACAATGTATTTTATATTAATTATGAGACATATACAAAAATAGGCTCATTGGCCTTTAACATCTAGGCTATCTGGACTAATCATCACAAATAGCTCACTAGCTTATAAAACATAACATATACACAAAGGCTCCCTGGCCTCAACATCACACGCACTTAAGTTGTTGCGCACGGTATCCTGGATTGTGCACACTTCCTCATTTTACTGCGCAGTACATGTGCGCACTATGCCATGAAATGTGCATACAAAATGATATCAAACAACTCACCAGCTTAAGTACATTTACAATTGGGTTCATTCGAAGGATATTACAATCCCCTCCCCTTATTTATGCATTGTCCTCAGTGCATCATGTACACATATACAACAAAATATCAAAAATATTCAAAAATATGTGGGTATTCTACATGCATTGCATCCTCGTGCTCCCATGTATCATCCTCAGGACCGTACAAGGTCCATTGAACCTTTACAAGCCCTATGGCTCGATTATGGAGCTGTTTGATTTTTCGGTCCAGAATGCATACCGGATGCACTTGAAAAGCGCATTCTTGTTCCACCTGAATCACATTCCAATCAATAACATGATTAACATCACGTATATATTTCTTGAGAAATGATACATGGAATACATTATGAATAGACATAGATGTAGTAAGTGTAATCATATAAGCTACTGGACCAATCCTATCTAGTATTTCAAATGGCCCACAATAATGAGCTGCCGACTTTGAACAATTTCCCAACTTCAGGGAACTTCTATTGGCTTTCACTTTCAAGACTACATGGTCTCATACTTTAAATTATCTATTAGTTCTGCCCTTATCATCATAGCTTTTCTGCCTATCTTGGGCAGCCTTTAAATTTTGTTTTATTTTCAACATTTTCTCCTCCATTTCCCTAAGTAAATCTGGCCCAACCACTACTCTATCTACTGGGTTATCTCAGCTTACCGATGTGTTTCACTTTCTTCCATAAAGTTTCTCAAATGGTCTCATCTTTAGAGATGCTTGGTACCCATTATTATAAGAAAACTCTACCAAGTGTAGGTAGTCTTCCCATTTTGATGGTTTATCCATCACATACATCCTTAACATATCCTCAATCACTTGATTCACCCTCTCTATTTGTCCATCTGATTCTGGATGATAATTTGTATTAAAATTCAATTTTTTTCCAAATCCATTAAATAATCCCATGAGGTAGTGTCTCCATTTTCTCAAGGCATGCACTATAGCTACCAACTCCAAATCATGAGTGGCATAGTGTCTTTCATGCTCCTTCAACTTCCTTGATTCATAACATATAACAAACCCATTTTGACTGAGGACTCCACCAAGTCCTTCTTTACATGCATCTGTGCATACAATGAAGTCTTCATTTGGGTCTGCAATCCTTAGTATTGGAGCACTTGTTAATAATTGTTTCAAGTGTTGGAAACTCTTTTCACAATCCAATGTCCACTCAAACTTCACACCCTTCTTTTGTAAGGAAGTGATTGGGTGTGCAATCTTTGAGAATCCTTCAATAAATCTCCTATAGTATCCTGCAAGGCCCATGAATGATATGACCTCTACCACATTCTTTGGCACTGACCATTCTCTAATGGCTTCTATCTTCTCAGGATCCACTGTTATCCCATCCTTTGAAAGGGTATGTCCCAAATAATGAATTTGTTTTTGATAAAATGAGCACTTGCTCAATTTGGTATACAACTAATGCTCCCTTAATAATTGCAACACCATCCTCAAATGATGTTCATGCTCTTCCTCTAACTTAGAATATATAAGAATGTCATCCAAAAAGACAATGCCAAACTTGTCTAAATATTCTCAGAAAACACCATTCATTAAGCACATGAAAATAGCTGATGCATTTAACAACCCAAATGGCACCACTGTGAACTCATAATGACCATACCTTGTCCTGAAGGTAGTCTTGTTGATATCTTCCTCTTTAATCCTTACCTGATGGTATCCTGGCCTGAGATATATCTTTGAAAAGATATGTGCATCCTTCAATTGATAAAAAAAATCATCAATCCTTGGCAGAGGATACTTGTTCTTTACAGTCACTTTATTCAACTATCTGAAATCAATGCACAATCTTAATGTCCCATATTTCTTCTTTATGAACAAGACTGGGGCACCCCAAGGTGACACACTTGAGCGTATATACCCCTTCTTCAGAATTTCTTCAAGATGCATTTGCAACTCCTTCAACTCTGGTGTACTCATTATGTAAGGAGTCTTTGACACTGGAGCTGCTCCAAGCATTAAATTTATAGAGAAATCAATATATCTCTTTGGGGGTAGTCCTAGTACCTCCTTAAACACATCTTCAAACTCTTCTAGGGCTGCATAATCTTCCAAATTTGGCACCTTATCTTTAGGTGTCTCTTCCATATGATCTACAAAGATTTGACACCCTTTTATGTAACATTTCTTCAGCTGTAATGCTGAAATTTCTCTTATGGTTACTACCCTAGGAATTCCCTGCACTTTCCTTAGGTTCCCATCGTCATCCAAGCAATTAAATGTTTTTTATGATAGTCTAGGATGGCATGATGCTAGTCCAACCAATCCATCCCAATTAGATAGTCATAGGAACCTAAAGGCAAGATGTTCGAATCTTCCCTGTTGTTCAGTCCATTCATGTCCATAAGACACGACTTAACCATTTCATTAAATTTTCCTTTGGCTCCAATAGCCAACTGCACCAACCAATATTTTCCATGCTTTCTTCTTGGCAAATGCAATCTTTCCACCATCTTAGGATCTATATAACTATGACTAGCTCCTGCATCAATTAAAATACAAATGGTTTGGTTTTTGATCATACCTTCCACTTCAATCATATGTGACTGATACTCTACTTTCTTGTTGTCAAGGGATGCATATATCCTTGGTACATTTCGGCCCATGTCCTCCACCATTTCATCTTGATGTACATTGTGAACAGTTCTCACTTTTTCACCTCTGTGAGGACAATTTCTGTACATATGATCTCCCTTACAACCCCAACATTGAATAGGTGGTTTCCTTGGCCTTTGACCCCCTGTCTCAATCATTTTGGGCTATCTAGGAGTTTGTTGACCCTGTGGATTATTTCGTAAGAATGGTGGCTTAGATCCCTTCTTCCTCTGATCCATCTTGAACTTATTTTTGTCTTCCCAATATTTTTGGAAAGTTGGCCTTGCTTTTTGTTGATCATAAAGGCATTTAGCTCACCGTATGGTCCCCTCCAATGTCTTGGGATCATCATATTGTGTTTTGTCACTGATAAATGATGGCAATCCACTCAAATACCTTTGAATCTGAACTGTCTTATCCTCGATGAAAGAGACATACTTCAACAGTTATAAAAACCTTCTCTCGTATTCATCAATTGTCATATTCCCAAGCTTGAGTTTAAAGAACTCTTTCATTTTCTTGTCATAGTATCTCTTAGTCAAGTATTTCTTCTCAAAATACTTNCGCACGGTATCCTGGATTGTGCACACTTCCTCATTTTACTGCGCAGTACATGTGCGCACTATGCCATGAAATGTGCATACAAAATGATATCAAACAACTCACCAGCTTAAGTACATTTACAATTGGGTTCATTCGAAGGATATTACAATCCCCTCCCCTTATTTATGCATTGTCCTCAGTGCATCATGTACACATATACAACAAAATATCAAAAATATTCAAAAATATGTGGGTATTCTACATGCATTGCATCCTCGTGCTCCCATGTATCATCCTCAGGACCGTACAAGGTCCATTGAACCTTTACAAGC
This sequence comes from Picea glauca, assembly GCA_000966675.3. Classification (NCBI taxonomy): domain Eukaryota; kingdom Viridiplantae; phylum Streptophyta; class Pinopsida; order Pinales; family Pinaceae; genus Picea; species Picea glauca. Next base: position 3,127 of record JZKD02S0801870.1, on the reverse strand, counting down.
CCTATGGCTCGATTATGGAGCTGTTTGATTTTTCGGTCCAGAATGCATACCGGATGCACTTGAAAAGCGCATTCTTGTTCCACCTGAATCACATTCCAATCAATAACATGATTAACATCACGTATATATTTCTTGAGAAATGATACATGGAATACATTATGAATAGACATAGATGTAGTAAGTGTAATCATATAAGCTACTGGACCAATCCTATCTAGTATTTCAAATGGCCCACAATAATGAGCTGCCGACTTTGAACAATTTCCCAACTTCAGGGAACTTCTATTGGCTTTCACTTTCAAGACTACATGGTCTCATACTTTAAATTATCTATTAGTTATGCCCTTATCATCATAGCTTTTCTGCCTATCTTGGGCAGCCTTTAAATTTTGTTTTATTTTCAACATTTTCTCCTCCATTTCCCTAAGTAAATCTGGCCCAACCACTGCTCTATCTACTGGGTTATCTCAGCTTACCGATGTGTTTCACTTTCTTCCATAAAGTTTCTCAAATGGGCTCATCTTTAGAGATGCTTGGTACCCATTATTATAAGAAAACTCTACCAAGTGTAGGTAGTCTTCCCATTTTGATGGTTTATCCATCACATACATCCTTAACATATCCTCGATCACTTGATTCACCCTCTCTATTTGTCCATCTGATTCTGGATGATAATTTGTATTAAAATTCATTTTTTTTCCAAATCCATTAAATAATCCCATGAGGTAGTGTCTCCATTTTCTCAAGGCATGCACTATAGCTACCAACTCCAAATCATGAGTGGCATAGTGTCTTTCATGCTCCTTCAACTTCCTTGATTCATAACATATAACAAACCCATTTTGACTGAGGACTCCACCAAGTCCTTCTTTACATGCATCTGTGCATACAATGAAGTCTTCATTTGGGTCTGCAATCCTTAGTATTGGAGCACTTGTTAATAATTGTTTCAAGTGTTGGAAACTCTTTTCACAATCCAATGTCCACTCAAACTTCACACCCTTCTTTTGTAAGGAAGTGATTGGGTGTGCAATCTTTGAGAATCCTTCAATAAATCTCCTATAGTATCCTGCAAGGCCCATGAATGATATGACCTCTACCACATTCTTTGGCACTGACCATTCTCTAATGGCTTCTATCTTCTCAGGATCCACTGTTATCCCATCCTTTGAAAGGGTATGTCCCAAATAATGAATTTGTTTTTGATAAAATGAGCACTTGCTCAATTTGGTATACAACTAATGCTCCCTTAATAATTGCAACACCATCCTCAAATGATGTTCATGCTCTTCCTCTAACTTAGAATATATAAGAATGTCATCCAAAAAGACAATGCCAAACTTGTCTAAATATTCTCAGAAAACACCATTCATTAAGCACATGAAAATAGCTGATGCATTTAACAACCCAAATGGCACCACTGTGAACTCATAATGACCATACCTTGTCCTGAAGGTAGTCTTGTTGATATCTTCCTCTTTAATCCTTACCTGATGGTATCCTGGCCTGAGATATATCTTTGAAAAGATATGTGCATCCTTCAATTGATAAAAAAAATCATCAATCCTTGGCAGAGGATACTTGTTCTTTACAGTCACTTTATTCAACTATCTGAAATCAATGCACAATCTTAATGTCCCATATTTCTTCTTTATGAACAAGACTGGGGCACCCCAAGGTGACACACTTGAGCGTATATACCCCTTCTTCAGAATTTCTTCAAGATGCATTTGCAACTCCTTCAACTCTGGTGTACTCATTATGTAAGGAGTCTTTGACACTGGAGCTGCTCCAAGCATTAAATTTATAGAGAAATCAATATATCTCTTTGGGGGTAGTCCTAGTACCTCCTTAAACACATCTTCAAACTCTTCTAGGGCTGCATAATCTTCCAAATTTGGCACCTTATCTTTAGGTGTCTCTTCCATATGATCTACAAAGATTTGACACCCTTTTATGTAACATTTCTTCAGCTGTAATGCTGAAATTTCTCTTATGGTTACTACCCTAGGAATTCCCTGCACTTTCCTTAGGTTCCCATCGTCATCCAAGCAATTAAATGTTTTTTATGATAGTCTAGGATGGCATGATGCTAGTCCAACCAATCCATCCCAATTAGATAGTCATAGGAACCTAAAGGCAAGATGTTCGAATCTTCCCTGTTGTTCAGTCCATTCATGTCCATAAGACACGACTTAACCATTTCATTAAATTTTCCTTTGGCTCCAATAGCCAACTGCACCAACCAATATTTTCCATGCTTTCTTCTTGGCAAATGCAATCTTTCCACCATCTTAGGATCTATATAACTATGACTAGCTCCTGCATCAATTAAAATACAAATGGTTTGGTTTTTGATCATACCTTCCACTTCAATCATATGTGACTGATACTCTACTTTCTTGTTGTCAAGGGATGCATATATCCTTGGTACATTTCGGCCCATGTCCTCCACCATTTCATCTTGATGTACATTGTGAACAGTTCTCACTTTTTCACCTCTGTGAGGACAATTTCTGTACATATGATCTCCCTTACAACCCCAACATTGAATAGGTGGTTTCCTTGGCCTTTGACCCCCTGTCTCAATCATTTTGGGCTATCTAGGAGTTTGTTGACCCTGTGGATTATTTCGTAAGAATGGTGGCTTAGATCCCTTCTTCCTCTGATCCATCTTGAACTTATTTTTGTCTTCCCAATATTTTTGGAAAGTTGGCCTTGCTTTTTGTTGATCATAAAGGCATTTAGCTCACCGTATGGTCCCCTCCAATGTCTTGGGATCATCATATTGTGTTTTGTCACTGATAAATGATGGCAATCCACTCAAATACCTTTGAATCTGAACTGTCTTATCCTCGATGAAAGAGACATACTTCAACAGTTATAAAAACCTTCTCTCGTATTCATCAATTGTCATATTCCCAAGCTTGAGTTTAAAGAACTCTTTCATTTTCTTGTCATAGTATCTCTTAGTCAAGTATTTCTTCTCAAAATACTTATTGAATTCCCTCCAAGTAACACTTTTCTTTTTAATATGTTGCACCTGCACAAGATGATCCCACCACATGGATGCCTTTCCCTTGAGTTGATATATGGAAAGTGTACCTTCTGCATGAGAAGAATAATT
>JZKD02S0801859.1:0-14552 GCA_000966675.3 Picea glauca | reverse complement strand
TCATGAATATCTCAAACTCTATGCTTGATTGGAATCTTTAATCAACCACAAAAGAACCTCAAACACTCATAAAAATTGTACATTTAGAAGTTTTAGTCTCTCAACATTAAAATTCTAGACAAAATGAGACAAGATTGTGAAAAATCAAGAAACACTAAACAATACAGTATGAAGAAAGAGAAATATGCAGCACCAAAAGGAAGCCAGAGAAATAATATTGTAAACTCACAATAAAAAAATATCAAAAACAAAAAAACAATGCGCACATATAATCAAGAAAGAAAGGGAAAGCAAAATAAAACACAAAAAATATGGTTACAATGGAATTGATGTCGAGCCATTGAAGGCCTGTAACAACATACAAACAACATTTCGAACAATGCAAAAAAATTGTTTCTACCTTTCCTCTTATTCCCTCCGGGATGTTGGTTACCCTTAAGGTTCGTCAACTGCATGAAATGTATTTCCGATGACTGGGCGGGAGGAGACGAAGTCGTAGCTTGTCCCACTCCACACTGGTTGAGAGAGAAATTTTTCATCTAATTCATCACATAGTCTGCAGACTTGGCATGTGTTGAGCTTATAATGCCATCGGCATGGGGCCCAAGATTTTGTCTTGGATCATTGCTCGACCATGGTGCATCATGAATAATTTCATAGAGTATCCTAGATTGAGTGTATATAAGATCTAATTGTTGGGGTTTAAATATGGCCTCTTCCTCGGTCATTACCCCAGATGTAGAAACATCCTTCGAAATATATGGCAATAGGGACTTAAGGAACCACTCCAATAGAAATTTTGTAGGAATGTTAGCTTTAATCAACCACTTTCTTCTACGCCACTCTTGAATGTGATCCGAGATGTGGGTGGCTTTTTCCTAATGGAGAGTTGATAAAATATCGGTGTCGACGTTGTAATGAACTGATAGTTGAGAGTGGTTGAGAAAAACTAAGGCCAACTCATGGAAAGTTTGGTCTATGCCCCTCAGTATCTCGATGTACCATTTCACTACAACTCCTGTAAGGATGCATTGAAGCAATCTCAAACGAATCGAGTCATCATTAAGAGAGTTCGATGAGCACCATAAATGAAAAGTCGTAACCTGATCACCTGGATCCTCGCCACTCTTACCCTCGAATTTCAGAATTTATGAGGGAATCTTGGTAGAGACTGGGGTCCATGTCAAATCATGACACACGGGGTTGTTCATTAATCTCGACAGATCTAGAAAATTCAGCATGGCCAGGAAAGGGATCCTTGGTTGTGGCATCTGAGACCATGCTTCTAGGAAAGAATGAATTTGAGAGAATGTGGGCCGAGGCGGGTTCTGGTAGACACCATGGCCCTCTCTAGTAGGATAGTATCCCCCTCCTAACTTATTCATGAAAGGATATAAAGGAATCATCATTGATGGGACCGATTGCGAGGAAAAAACGGTATGATGTGAACTATCCATTTGAGGATATACATTTCCCCTTGATGAAGTAACTCTGTATGATGGGTTTCCCATGTTAGAAAATTGATTCCCCCCTGGACCAAAACTAGTATCGACATTAGATGTCAGAATGGAGGTCAACATGTGCAGAGTCATATTCGGCATACCAAAATAAAAAGGATTAGAGGTCAGAGGAATTGACTAAGCACTATAACCAGGCATCCCCTTTGAAAAGGTGTCATGGGGAATGGATATCGTTGATGATGAAGTCATACTATTCGATAATATAAAAGGATTTGTCCCCATGGACTGAGTTGAGCTCATGGACTGGGTAGCACTAATTGAGGGAGTCCCTGAAATCCAAGTAAACAATGACGAGGGAGTTGCAGGGACTCAACTAACCATATAGGAGGTTGGAGTTGAATCAATACACATATCTGAATCAACACTCATGATGGGATGATCGTTAGCCTGAGCAATGGAGATGTACATACCACATTTATTAACTCTACGCCTTTTAGGAGGCAGTTTAGGTATCAGACCAAATTGTGGTAACTAATTCAAGAACCGACAAGACCGGTGGGGAGGCTAGTATCGCTCCATGATGACTCAAAACTCATGACGCAATGCAAAATCCTAAGGAAAACTAATATACAAAGAGAACACTCCTAAATAAAACTAGAGGCAAATGCACACAAACAAGAGAGGGAGGTTGAAAAGGGGGATCTCGAACTAAAGAAGGTATGCCTCTCACAGGAGGGGATTGAGACACCCAAACAATAGAGCAGAGGTAAAAAAATCAGTTATAAGGACCCTCATAGGATTCACAGCACAATCAGCCAGGCCCCTCCGAAGAGAAGATCCTCCATAAAGTTTGTGTGTTGTATGATCCCTATTTGACTCAAGCTAGCTACAGAATAACCCTTGCAAGTAACCTATGTGGATACCCAGGACATGAAACTAAGGTCATCGCAGTATAACCAATGCTCAGGAAAACAGTCGCAGGTCAATTCCACTGTGTGGGAAGGGTAGCTAAGTCTAAAGCTCAAGAAGCACCAAGGTACCCCAAGAATCCCCAAATTCGAATAGAACCCCATAAACATCTCTGACACTAGGAAAGTATTAGAGGGCTATCTCTGCAACCAAATTCATGCAACCTCGTGCTTAACTATAGTTTTAGTGGAGTCTCCCGAGAACACCAATTATACAATGGATTTCACCACTCTCTGGACAAACACCTCTGTTGAGTTTTGTAGCCTTGGAGAAGTTTACTCACAAAATCCTATTCCAAGGCCCTAAATCCTAAACTTGTTTGTATACCCTTAAAAGATAAAATCTCTCTAATCAATTTTAATTATTGAGCATTAATTTTAGTGGCTTATGTTTACTCAAGAGGCATAGTCATGAAACTAATGGTGTTATGACTCAACATATGAAAGAAGTGCATGTAAAAGCATTGCTAAGTACTAGTCTTGTTTTTCAAAAGAAATGGTATGCTTCTAAATGTTGTGCACAAGATGAAGACTTGCACCATCAATGGTTAGTGTAGAATACCTCTTACTCACAGTAGAAACACCTCATACATGTTGTTGTCTTTCATCGCACTAGTCCTATATGACTTCAGTTATCATAGAAGAGAAAATTGTACTTCATTGTATACATATACCTTCAATGGATTTTGAGACTAGACTCCACTTTTTTTTTTTCATGCCTATGACCACCTATGGAACATGTCTACTTTGTATTTCCTATTCATGGCCATGAACAATTATCTTATATATACCAACATGGATCTGCAGTGTACTTCAGATTTGCATCCATGTGTACAAAGTCAATTACCCGGATTATTTTCGTCACGAAATGAGAGAGAAGATATAATAAATAAATGTACGGATATATATCATATATCCAACAATATAACAGAGATATAACCATAAACAAAGAGGTACAGTAATACACAATTTCTATTAATGAGCGAAATGTACAAAACTATAGAAATATAGAGTGAAAGACTCGTTAGAACAGTGACATCTTATCTCTGAGAAGAGATGTGAAGTATATGCTCATTCAAAAGAAGATGATTGTTACAATGAGGCTCCAAAGTTCTTTTTAACATAAAGAAAATCCAAAACCCTAACCACAGAAGATGAAAAGCCAATAGTTTTGTGGACCCCGTTTTGGGTAGTTTGGTGTATCAACTTCCCGGGGGCATAACCTTGGCATACAATATCCGTTTGGGGTGCATGATAGTTCATTGTAAAGGTATCAAGAGAGAGATTAATTTTGGGGGCTCAATTAGATCCTTCACCTATCATTAATGTACCCGATCATGAAAAAACGTCATTTAGGCCCTCAAAATGGCCCCGAAAGTTTGGGACCCGAAAAACTACTAAAAATAGTAAGTTTCCAAAAAAACGTTTTGAGCCAGTTGCAATAGGTGGGTGGCCACCGAGATCCTCCTCGATCAAACCTACCTCCTTAGGAATCAATGGTCTCCATTGCATTGAGTTCCTAGAGGAGAGGGGAAATTGTTTGTTGAATATGAATCTTGGCGAGTTGCTTGCCTTGCTGGGGAAGTTTCACTGCTTAGCTTGTTGAAGACTGTCACGAACTTGTTGTTGGCGGGGTTGAATCTGTTCAACCATATTTTTGTATCTTGGATCGACTAGGTAGTGTGTAGGTACCATTGTAGGTGAAGAAAAAATATATTATTTCTCTTCTACAATCGTCTTTTGCTGGAAAGAAAGGTCTTGGGCCAAGGCTGTGGTGGTTGAAGTGTCCTTCTGTTCACCTTTTGAATAGATTGTGAAGAGGATGAATTTTGCAGTATGAGAAATTAACTTGCAACACTATTTTTGTGGGATGGTAGTCAGAACTACCTCTAGTATCCTGTAGAGATGACTCCCCAGAGTAGCAATGACACTATGGGGTTGAGACTCATAAATAACATGGCGTTTCCACATATATGGTTGTCCCAAAATAATATCACATACATCCAGCAGGGAAATATCACATCATACCTCATCCTTGAAGGGTTGGATGTCGTATGACAATCAACATTATTGGTTGAAACAAAGATCTCATCCCCGACGAAGCCACTCAATGTTGTATGGTTGGAGGTGTGGTGTTGTCAACAATCCCAACTGTTTGACTACCTCTACTGAGATGAGGTTCTTTTGGATTTTGATATCAATAATAAAATGCAGCGGGGTCCCCTTCACCCACATATGTGAATGAAAAAGGCGCTCCCCCTCTTCAACATATATTGGTACTTTTGGTTGAATCGTTGTGGTCATGACAGTAGTAGTGGGGTATGCGTCGATGATCTATCTTCTTCCATTATTTTCTTAATCAGATTATGAATCAGGGTTCAACTCTTTTTCTTTGATCTCGACCACCAATGATTGTTTTGAGTGACATTCATCAGTGTTGTTCTAGGGGATTTTGTGGAAATCATACCACCTTCCAGTGTCCTTCTTCATCTTTATGTGACTCTTCTTTTCCTATGGCTTGGACTGGTTTTCAGGAGGATGTTTGTTAGGGTATTCTTTACCGTACTTTGGTTGTTGTGGATTTGCAGACCCGAACTCCCATTTTTTATGGTGCCTAAATTTCTGCTCGATTTTGACATCATATCGATAGGTCGCTCCCAGTGATGAGATGCCCATGAAATCCATTTCGGTTTGGATGTACCTATGTAGAGCCCGATGGTATTTTAGGACCAGATGATGCTCGAAGTCTTTGATACCCAACTTGGTGCATAAGGTATGGAAATTATTTGTGAACTCCAGAACTATTTGGATCATGTCTTTTTGCAGCGTGGTCCATCTCATGTATTGGTCATCATAGTTACCAATAGGGTAATATTGTTCTTTGACCACATCCACACAAAAAAACCAAGTGGGCTTGACCCCATATATTCCAAACTCCTTTGTGGAACTTTTCTCCTAGTAAGTTTCGCACCAATGTTTTACATGGGGGAGAGCCTTAAGGAGTGAGAAGGTGATCTTTTCCCTGTTGGAAAAATTGTGATCAAAGAAGTAACCTTCTAGAAGATTTAACCATTTTTCTAGGGCATTTGCATCTATCTGACCTTCAAATATGGGAATATAAAAATTTACTTGTACCTTGAAAGGAGCGATTCCTTAAAAGTGTGTGCTTTATGAATACATTCACGTTGTTATCGGGAGGTGTCGAAGGATGTTGGTAAAATTCTCCATCATTTCGTCCCTCTGTTGCGTTAGAGCTTGCTCAAGCAATAGATTAATAGAATATTATGCTCCATCGTTTTTCTTTTCTTCCACCATGTAGGGTTTCTTGGGTGTGTGATAGAGATTTTCCTCAAGATAGACAAGATTGAGACCCAAATTTCTATACTCGGACCTCGTCGAGGACATGCACTGAAAAATGATCAAGAGCAACCTGCTCTGATACCACTAATATGGATTATTTTCGGCATGAAATGAGAGCAAAGATATACTAAATAAATTTGTATAGATATATTTGATATCCAATAATATAGCGGATATATATCAGAGATATAACCATAAACACAGAGATACAATAATACACAATTTCTATTAATGAGTGAAATGTAGAAAACTGTGGAAATACAGAGTGAAAGACTTGATAGAATAGTGACAGCTTATCTCTGAGAAGAGATGTGACAGATACACTCATTCAAAAGAAGATGATAATTAAAATGAGGCTCCAAAGGCCTTTTTAACATAAATAAAATCCAAAACCATAACCTTGGAAGATGAAAAGCCAACAGTTTTGTGGACTCCGTTTTGTGTAGTTTGGTGTATTAATTTCCTAGGGGCGTAATTTTGGCATACGATCTTCGTTTGGGGTCAAATATAGCTCATTGGAAAGGTATCGACGAGGAGATTCATTTTGGGGGACCAATTCAAGACTTAGGGCATCATTGATGTGCCCGATCATGAAAAAACATTGTTTAGGCCCTTAAAATTGCCCCAAAATTTTGGGACCCAAAAAACTCCTAAAAATAGTAATTTTCCAAAAAAATGCTTTGAATCAGTTGGACTAGGTGAGTGGACACCAAGATCCTTATGGATCAATTATCCCTCCTTAGGATGCAATGGTATTGATTGCATTGAGTTCTCGGGGGAGAGGGGAAAGCGTTTGTTGAATYTGAATCATGGTGAGTTGYTTTCCTTGYTGGGGAAGTCACACTACTTAGCTTGTTGAATATTTTCACAAACTTGTTGCTAGMAGGGTTGAATCTGTTCAACCATCCTTTTGTATCTTGKCTTGAYTGTGTATTATGTAGGTACCATTGTASGTGAAGAATCAATACCTTCTTTCTCTTTTGCAATCTGCTTATGTTGGAAAGAAAGGTMTTGGGCCAAGGTTGCAGTGGTTGTAGTGTCCTTTTGTTCACCTTTTGAATATATTGTGAAGAGGATGAATTTTGTAGTATGAGAGATTACCTTRCGACACTATTTTGGTGGGACAATAGTTAGAAGTAMTTCTAGTATCCTGTAGAGATGACCCCCCAGAGTAACAATGATAGTACGGGGTCAAGAATCATAAATAGCATGGYGCTTCCACATATATGGTTGGCCCAAAAGAACAYCRCATACATCCAAYAAGGAAACATCACATAATACCTCATCCTTGAAGGGTTGGATGTYGTATGACAATCAACACTGCTAGMTAACACAAATATATCGTCCCTAGCGAAGCCACCCGATGTTGTATGGTTRTGGGTGTGGTGTTGTCGACAATCCCAACTRTTTGATGACMTTTGCTGAGATGAGATTCTTMTGGCTTCCGCTATCAACAATAAAATGCAACGGGGTCCCCTTCACCCACATCTGTGAATGAAAAAAGGCRCTCCCCCTCTTCAGGATCTATTGGTTCTTCTARTTGAATTGTTKTGGTCATGACAGTAGAAGTGGGGTCTACATCGATGATTTGTCTTCTTCCATTATTTTCTAAATCAGATCCTGAATCARKGTTCARCTCCTTTTCTTTGATCTCRRCCACCAATGATTTTTTTKAGCAACATTCATCAGTGTTGTGCCARTGGATTTTGTGTAAATTGCGCCACTTTCCAGTGTCCTTCTTCATCTTTMTRTGACCCTTATTTTCTTGTGGCTTGGACTAGTTTTTGGAATTTTGTTTGYTAGGKTCGTCTTTATCATACTTTGGTTGTTGCAGATTTGCATACCTGARACTCCCATTTTTTTTGGTGCCTAAATTTCTACTCGATTTTGACAACATATYRATAGGCCACTAACAGTGATGAGATGTACAAGAAATCCWTTTCAGTTTGGATGYACCTATGCATATCCCCAYAGTATTTCAGAACCATATGTCCCTCRRATTCTTTGATACCCATGTTGGTGCACAAGGTATGGAAAGTATTTGTGAACTCCGACAYTGTTTGGCCCCTCTCTTGCTGCATTGTGTTCCATCTCATGTATTGATCATCATAGTTACCAATAGGGTAATATTGTTCCTTGACCGCATCCACAAAAAAATCCCAAGTTTGCTCGGCCCCATATATTCCAAAATCCTCTCTGGAACTTTTCTCCCAGCAGGTTTCCCACCAATGTTTGACATGGGGGAGAGACTTAAGGAGTGCGAAGGTGATATTTTTCCTATTGGAAAAATTGTGAACAAAGAAGTAACCTTCTAGCATATTTAACCATTTTTCTAGGGCATCTGCATCTATCTGACCTTCAAATAGGAGAATATCAAAATTGACTTGTACCTTGAAAGGAGAGGTGCCTCCAAAGTGGCTACTTGATGAATATGCACCTGCTGTTATCGGAAAACATTGAAGGATGTTGGAAAAATTCTTCATCATTTCATCCCTTTATCATGTGAGATCTTGCTCAAGCAACATATTAATGGAATCTTTTGCTCCATCATTTTTCTTTTCTTCTACCATGGAGGATTTCTTGGGTGTGTGAAAGTAATTTTCCTCAAGAGAGACAAGCTCGAGACACAACTTGTTATACTCAGACCTCGTCGGGGACATGCACTGAAAAACAATCAAGAGTAGTCTGCTCTGATACCGCTGATCTGGACTATTTTCAGCATGAAATGAGAGCAGAGATATAATAAATAAGTGTACAAAGATATATCAGATATCCAATTATATAACAGAGATATAACCATAAACACAAAGATACAGTAATACACAATTTATATTAATGAGCGAAATGTACAAAACTATAGAAATACAAAGTGAAAGACTCGCTAGAATGGCAGCAAGTTATGGATCGACGACCCTAAAACTTTACCTATCAATGCATTGGAATATCCTTTGTATTAGGAGACTTTAAAAAATTTCTATCGGTGCATGAAACAACCCTTTTATCGTTAAAGCATGGACTTGCTTTTCATCAACACCCAAAAATATCTTTCCATTGGTGGTCTAATTTACCTTTTCCATCAGTGCTCTCAAATAAATTTTCTAGTGGTGGACTAACTCACCTTTGTAACAACGAACGTACAAAATTTTGGTATCGACACGTTCAAGTTTCTTTCACCTCGACGCTCACCACAACGTTTTTACTTGGGCACATTGCTTTTCCTTTTCCTTTGCACTCACGATGATTTTTCCTCATTAGTGCTTGGACTTACTTTTCATTAGTGTCTGAATAAATTGACATATCAATGCTCCAATTTATCTTTTAGCCCAATGATGAAAGTGATTTAACTTTGACAATCCAAACTATTTTAGTTCAAAATTGAGCTTTGGGACTTGATTTTTTTTTTGTTTTCTCAAGACTAAAATGCCAACTAAACTACAATAAATGCATAAAATCAACCAAACCAAAAAATACTAAACATTACCTGCAAAATCAAAGAAAAGTGGTAAAAAATTAGGGTGTGTTGTGTACTCAACACACTATTGGGTACTTTTTTGAAATTTTATAGTTAAAATTGTTTGTAGACAACTATAAGCTATATCTTTATTCTATTTTGGACTATGAGATTTTGATAAAAAACATTTTTTGATGCAACCTTACTATGAGCATTTGTTGCAACATTTTACTATTAAATATTCAAATTTAATATTTTATATCAAAATAATAATTATAATAACCATGAAAAACCCTATAATGTGTGTCTAAATTCAGATATCAATAATCATATGTATATTTTTTGAAGAAAAAAAATACACATATCAACATTTTATTATTATAATAAAAACATTTTACAAACCATAATTTATTATTCACAATACAAAATGGTCATATACACCTCCATAGTGGAACATGGAATTTATCAAAAGTGTTAAAAGGTGGGACGAAATCAAAAGTGGAATCAAGCAAAGAAAAAGAAGTAAAAAATAAAAAAAATAAAAAATCATTGAAAAATACGTACCATAACAAAAGTAAGGTAGAGGATAAGGATTTTTAACATAGGTAGAGGTCAAGGATTTTTTTAGGAAGAGGCACATGGTATGAAGAATACAAGTAAAATATTTGATTTTATATCTGCAAGACTTCGTGGCATAAGTTGTTTGAATGCTCATAGTGGAGAACTTCAAATGAAAGTGACTAGAGAGCCATTTGACACATGTATAAACCATGAGAATGTGATGATGTGAATAACATAGTAGCACCGATGAAGTGACAATATGTTTTAGAGGAAAATAATTGATTGAGAAATAATATTCTTATAACTACATATATGACTCTTTTAAAATCAAATTACAAAAGAATTAAACTTTTATGTATATCCTATTATAATTGTTTTTAATCACATATCCCTATTACAATTGTTAATGTAAAAAATACAACTTTTTATAAATTATTGATGACCGTATATAAAAATGAGTTATTTTTCCAAGATATCAAAACATGTGCTATACTTCTTATATAATCATTACAAATTGTCATTTACAATATAAAAGATAGAAATAGGTTCTTCTTCTAAGATATTAAAACATGTATTATACGCTTTATATTACTATTACAAATTATCATTTGTAATATAATAGAAACGGGTTCTTCTTCCAACATATCAAAACATGGGTTATGCCCTTTATATCACAATTACAAATTGTCATTTGCAATACAAACCATCTCTTGAAACAAGTTCTTCTTCCAAGATTTCCATCGGCAATATACACCAGCCCTAGAAACAAATTGAGTTCTTCTTTCAAGATATAAAAACAAGTGTTATACCCCTTATATCACCATTAATATAATAGAAATTATTTATTCTTCCAAGATATCAAAACATATGTTATACCCCTTATATCACCATTTGCAATATAATAGAAATGCTTTCTTCTTCCAAGATATCAAAACATGGGTTATACCCCTTATATTAGCATTACAAATTGTCATTTGCAGTATAAACCATCCCTAGAAACAAGTTATTCTTCCAAGATTTTCATTTGCAATATAAATCATCCTTGTAAACGAAATGCCTTCTTCTTGAAAGATATCAAAACATTTGTTATATCCCTTATATCACCATTACAAATTATCATCACCCATTATATCAATATACAATTTGCAATATATATACACTTGAACCAACCTCCATACCCGACAATTTCAAACCTTTATCACAAATCTTACACAATACTCCCTCCATATGTTCCTTTATTTTTGAACCGTTATTCAATATAAAGAGATGAAACTTCAATTGATTATTGAACCATTATTCAATATAAAGAGATGAAACTTCAATTGATTCTATAATGTGGGGCAAATGGTGATAAAAAGTTCATTCAATTGATTCTATAATGTGGTAAAAGTGGTGATAAAAAGTCAAAATATAAAAAATGGTTGCCTTTCTCCTTGTGAACAACGTGCATTACTCCAACTTCTTAACATGGAAAATGTTGTGCTTGTTTTCCATCTAGGGTTTCCTTAATTGACTACAAGTCTATGTCCTCTTGAATCGATGTGATCACCATTATTGAATCTTTTCTTCATGGATGAATGATTTTCTTTCTACTTGGATCTTTACATCCTTGGCAATTTGTATGCTTCCTACTGCAGTGGTCATATATCTTTCTTGATTTTCTATTGCAACATTCAATTTGACTTTAGAGTGTAGATTATTTCTCAAAGACTTGGAGGACTCTCATGAATTTGTAACAAATTATCACAATCTTTTTATGAAATTTGTTCTCCTGGATTTGTCTTCAAACCTTATATGTAACATTATATAGTGATAATGATTTTCAATGAAGATTTCTTCATGAATATAAGCAAATTTGGTATGATTATTATCCCTTGAATTATTGTTTGATCTAAGTTTCAAGGACATTTTAGAGGTCAACTAAGTGATTGTGTCTTTTTTCCTTGCCAAATGATTAGAAGGTTGATTGATCTATGCTTGGGCATGTAACTTTTTATCAACGTAACAATTTTCAGACAAGATCCAAGTCTCGGGAATTTAGCAAAGCTACATCGTCGCGGAAAATCTTGATAGTTTGAAGAATTGATAATTTAGAGGACCGAGACATGTCTGGCGGCGTATGGACAAATGTAGCGGAGGCACAAAAGTTATAACTCGACAAACCATCGATTACAAAATGACCCAAATCAACGACTGGAGCCCATATCAGGTGGTAAACTTGCACGGGACTTAACCATATAAAGGCGGATCAGGGAAACCATTGTTGTTTTTAAGATGGACGCGCCTTGCCTCTAGAGATACGTCGGGGTGAAAGGCGAGTTGCCTGAAACCACTTTCGCCAAAGCCCCTTGTCACATGTTCCTATACGTCAAGTCAGACACTCATGGGGTGTCAGTGGCGACTGGTCGAAATCACCCGTTCTCGCACGTTCAGTACTTCAAAACCATATAATGTCAGGTGAATGCCACCATATAATGAACTCAAAAGCTAATCATTTGAAATGGATTGGCCAAGCATGGTAAATCAACGTACCTGTCAGTGAATCTGTCAACGATTCATGATTGGAACTCTATAATTACTCAAGTATGAAAGAATCATTTTATCCATAAGTGAAGTAATCTCCAATTCGCTCGACTCTCTTATTTCTGTAAGAATGTTTCAGTGTCTACGAAATTGGGATACATGGACCAAGCTATATCCGGTGAAACCGATCATTCAG
Organism: Picea glauca; assembly: GCA_000966675.3. NCBI lineage: Eukaryota > Viridiplantae > Streptophyta > Pinopsida > Pinales > Pinaceae > Picea > Picea glauca. The sequence continues at coordinate 2,033 of JZKD02S0801859.1, read as the reverse complement.
GCAACATGGCAGACTTACCTACGAGAAGGAAGGAAAGGGAAATTGCACATATATTGGCAACTAAATTCCACACAGAACCTGCTACAGACTTAGGATTGGAAGTCAAGCTAAATCCCATCATGAGGGATATAATTATCAACAGGCGAGCTATAAAAAAGAAACGGAGCAAACGAAAAAAGATAGAAACCGTAGTTGAAATGGCTGAAAGTGTTGGAGAGAATCAACCAACCTGGTTGGATACTCTAAAGGAGGAGATCGCTAAGCTAAAATAAACTCTCAGGTGGAGATGAGTACATCCCATCAAGTTTTGGACAAATGGTGCCTAGATACGATGAAACTGTTCCTAACAGTCCCTCTAGAATAGGGTAACGGTTATTATAAATCATTTCTCATTTGTAACTGATCTCTAATCTTAGAACGATGAGAATTCTGAACGTTTTGTATTCCACGAAGAAATCTTCTCTATATATATATTATCTAGAGGATATAGAGAGATGATGGAAAAAAGAGGAACCTACCCTTTGTGCAGGAAGACCTTTGTAAATTTTTGGGGCTAGAATGAACATATAAATGCAGAAACAGATTTTGGACTATTTATGAGACAGATTCTAACTGGCGGTGATATGGGTCTTGTTTTCTTTTCACAGTATGTGTTTCCTATTATCCTTTATTCCATATATATTTTTATTTTGTCTAAATTGGAGAATTAAAGGTCCAGAATTCATCATTTGATGCTCTTGGTTTAGCAATTTAGAATATGTTTATCTCTTCTGACTAATCTAGAATTCATTCATATAATGCTTTTATGTTGTTATGTGTCCTTTCTCTTCTGATGCCATGCAAATTTTTCAGATATAAACCCAGACTCACTACCTTATTTAGCCTTTTCATCTTAATAGTTCACAAGTTTGACGATGCATTGTTTATTCTAGACTCCATAGCCCAAATGTCATCTTCATTCCTCCAACCATTTTATAAAAACCCCCTAAAACAAACCGAATCTAGCCACTTGATTATCAAAAAATACCCAGTGACACGAGAGAGGCCTCTCTGAATTGAGCAGGCTAGTGCCTTAGCTCTAAAGCAGGTTGAAACAATTACCTCTGTCGTTTGTCTATTCAGTTGGACAAAATTTACAAAGTGCTAACACAACTAATGTGAAATATAATCCTGACTAAATCAAAGATATACAAACAACTCTACTCATTAAAACATAGAAAATAGATCTATTGCAAGTTGCTTTAAATCCAAATTAATTTCAACAAAGAGGAACATAATCTTCTCTTTGCAATCTTCAATCATTCATCCAATCACCATATTCATAATTGGGACATCACTTATTTTTTCCTCTTAAGTCTCTTATACATTAGATCCCATATGTACAATGGGAATGAAATATTTACATTGTATAATAGAAAATGATTCCTTTTGATTGAAGCAACAATGTGAGGAGATCGTAACATTTTTCTTTAGTCGATTAGTGTAGTGATGTTTGAGCTTGTGGCTTACTTAGATGCCATGTTCTCCAACATGGCTTGCTTACTAACAATGGTTGCAAATGGGCACCTTCATTCAAACCAATATATGCAACTGGCCACCTTCATTTAAACCTTTCATGGTAGTTTCCATGTCCATAATGGCTACAAATGGCCACATTCATTCAAACCAATGGCTACAAATGGCCACCTTCATTCAAACCATTGACTACAAATGGCCACCTTCATCCAAACCCTCTGTGGTAGTTTCCATCTACAATGGTTGCAAATGGTCACCTTCATTCAAACTAATGGTTGCAAACAACCACCTTCATTCAAACCTTCCATGGTAGTTTTTGTGTTCTTGGTTCAAGCCTTTCATGGTAGGTGCCATGCATGGATGATTTTAGGGGCTAAATTTCGTTCTTGGGCTAATTTTCCATGGTTTTTCCAAAAACGAGATTCGCTATTTTAAAAATCATTCGCCCAAATTCTATAGGATAAAATTATTTTACCTTAAAAATCGCCAAAAATTTATAAAAAATATATATAATTCTT
>JZKD02S0801814.1:243476-256704 GCA_000966675.3 Picea glauca | reverse complement strand
GGAATGGGAAACAAAAGGGGATTTAAGGAGAAGGCTAACGGGCTCAAGTCAGCAGATGCCCCTCTTTGTGTAGGAGTGGTAACAGTAACAAGAGGAGGAGTGGTAAAGATAGAAATGGGGCACTCTTCTAGGGTCCTGGGTCTACGCCAAAGTACAGCTTCAGAGGAGAGGGGAGTGACAAGGATTTCTCCCTTCGATCCCAGACCAGGAGGGGAAAACTCAGCAAGAACACTCCTGAAATTCAGGAAATGGGAAACCTCAGAAAAAGGTCTATTAAGAAACTGAGGAGGAGAAAATGGAGTTCCTGCAGAAGGATATGGCGGATTACCTGGTTCGGCGGTGGAAGCTTCTCCTTCAAAGGCCTTTCCTTTTCTGAGAACCACCTCTAGATCAGTTTTAGGTGTAGATAGAGGCAGTTGTGGATGGGACCGCGTGTGTCTGCCTCTGAAAGCCACAATTATCACAGGAGGTTTTCCACAGTGGAGTCGTCAAAATGGAGTCATCAGGTGCACAGTAGCAATCTTCAAAGGCTCTGATGCCTGATGCACCTTCAGAATCAGAGGCTCAATGTCGTTTAATCTCGGGGAAAATTTTCAACTTCGTCCCCGGCAACAGCGCCAGAAATGTTAGCGTCAGAAGTCACTCCTGGATTGCCAGCAAGAGCAGAGCCCAACGCCCATCAGTTTTATGTCACAATAGTTTTAATGGGTGATCAAATGGGTGGAGACTCGAGAATATATCGCTCTAACTCGGGAACTGAGTCTGGTATGTAAGGAACAAAGGAGGTCTTTGTCTAACTTTAGTCAGTGAGTTGATTTAAATATGAGCAGGTTGAAGACTTGGTGAGAGGGGTGAACAAACTACCTCAGGCAACAGGCCTTTCAACAGTTTGTAGAAGAAAAACTATGAATGCAAGATCCTTTTGGTTCAGGGCTTCTAGAAACTGAAAGGGGGACTTGACTGGACCCTCCAATTCCAAGTCGTTCAGCGCTAAGAAAATCATAGGGACCGATTAGAAACAATGCAACTGTTACAGTGATCCAACCTACATCATCCTATAACAGTTACAACTCGACTAGATCCTCCAATTCCGAGCTTCTCTAACACAGTATAAACAAAGACATGAAAGAAACTGACATTCATAAGGCAAGAAGTCTCAAGAGTCCATGCATAACCAGAGTAAGAGTGCTTCATTAAAGTTTTACAATCGGGAGCCTTGCTCAACCATCGATCATTTACAAAATACAAAGACTGAGTCTATATACTCAGAAAAATTCGCCTAACAAAAACGTGCTCAGTCATCCAAGGCATGGTGTCCCTTCATTCAAACTCAGACGGATATTCTTCGTCAGACTCCATCTTAACTGTGCATGGCTCCTGCAAGGGGAGTAGCTGAGCCATTAAGTGTCGAGCTAGCGTGTGCAGACCTCTTCGGCTAGTCGAGGACTCGACATGGCGTCTTTGGAAAAAATCGGTACACAAGACCTTCTCGGGTAGACAGCCTTCCAGATCCTCCATACTTTACGCTTAATGAGTGAGGAGAGGTTTCAACCACCCCCTCTCACCTTCATTTACTCCAATCGAGAACCAGGAATGAGATTGAATCAGATGGCACCTGGAGATCGTGATGATCTCTTCTGTGACTAAACCCGACGCCTTTGGCCTCTCTTGCACAGCTCTTTTATTTCCCAAGTGACCACGGGTTGTGACCCTGTGTTTACTCTCAAAGGCGCTTTCGGCGTTCGTGAATAGGAAGGAGTTGATTCTTGCTTATCACAGTCGCGATGAGCGAAACGTCAAGATGGCTTAATTGGGTACCACGCGTCCCTCTCAAATCTGACGGTCCCGAACTCACTTGGTGATATTGCGGGCCCGACTTTGGGTGCTTTCGTTGCTTCAGGGTTCAGAGCTTTGAGATGTAGAACGACATGGAACCCGTACCCTTTGAACTCCCAAATGTCGAAATGCCGACGCGACTAGATCTCGCGCCACGCGTCCTTTGGACGGACGGCTGCTATCCATCCTGTATGCAATATGGGAGCTATCCATCACGCTAATCTCAACGCAACTCTGCTAACCGTGATTTCCCGCCGACCGTCGATCTTCTCCTATGGATGAATTTGGACCATCGATAATATAATTTCGCCCGCTTACTTTCTTGGAAGCCTGAGACGAGATTTTTTCGTGCTGCGCTTGGGCGCTTCTTGTGCAACCTTCAGACCGGAATACTCTTGTGCCCAGGACAAGAATTGTTACTAACATGTTGCATATCCCTCAAGGAGGAGCTAATCGTTAATGATTGCACTATATGTTCATATGAAATTTCATACACACTTGCACTACTAGATTTGTGTCTTTATTATTTGGAATTTTTCTTTGTCAACACAACTGTTGATTTTCATTTTTGGAGGTTGTATCAGTTAGAAATTTGCATAATCACATTGTGATATTGCTTACTACATTAGGGTGCATATCGGGTTCCATCACGTTATTGGACAACAATGAAATATCATCCCTTCATATCTATGTGAATGTGATGGGAGAGTGGTATTAATATACCAAGAAAATAATTGTATTTATATGTGGAAGTTGAATGAAGGTGAAGGAATGATTAATACAAATGAATGGTGTGAACCTCATGTAATTGGTTTCACTTGTTTGATTTCATGATAATAGGATAATGGTGATTGGTTTGAGATCTTAAGCATTGATATTGAATGCAAAAATAAGATTAATGTATAGAATGAGGTAAATAGGGTTTCAACAATCCCAACCATGATGATGTTCAGTATTGTGCTTTGAATCCAACAACATTTTATGGTAATAGCTACTAAATCTATTAATTACCCTCTTTGAAATGATCATCTAGCTACTTAATGGACCTAGTAAATGATCATTAAGTATCAAATACATGTAGATAGTAGAAGATTTAATGTTATTTAATGTGAATCATACGTCTTTTGCAATAGAATTGACTAATTACATATATAAAGATTTGTGAATGATTACTATTTAGCCCACCTTCCATGTACTATTGCTATGTTTTTAGTTTTGTGTAACATATTAATAATAATAAAATAATAATCTAATTGGGTTGACATATTGTGACATTAGTGTTACTGACATATGGGACGAACGGTACNTAAACCCGACGCCTTTGGCCTCTCTTGCACAGCTCTTTTATTTCCCAAGTGACCACGGGTTGTGACCCTGTGTTTACTCTCAAAGGCGCTTTCAGCGTTCGTGAATAGGAAGGAGTTGATCCTTTCTTATCATAGTCGCGATGAGCAAAACGTCAAGATGGCTTAATTGGGCGCCACGCGTCCCTCTCAAATCTGACGGTCCCGAACTCACTTGGTGATACTGCGAGCCCGTCTTTGGGTGCTTTCGGTGCTTCGTGGTTCAGATCGTTGAGATGTAGAACGACATTGAACCCGCACCCTTTGAACTCCCAAATGTCGAGATGTCGACGCGACTAGATCTCGCACCACGCGTGCTTTGGACGGACGACTGCTATCCATCCTGTATGCAATATGGGAGCTATCCATCGCGCTAATCTCAACGCAACTCTGCTAACCGTGATTTCCCGTCGACCGTCGATCTTCTCCTATGGATGAATCTGGACCGTCGATAATATAATTTCGCCCGCTTGCTTTCTTGGAAGCCTGAGACGAGATTTTTTCGTGCTGCGCTTGGGCGCTTCTTGTGCAACCTTCAGACTGGAATACTCTTGTGCCCAGGACAAGAATTGTTACTAACATGTTGCATATCCCTCAAGGAGGAGCTAATCGTTAATGATTGCACTATATGTTCATATAAAATTTCATACACACTTGCACTACTAGATTTGTGTCTTTATTATTTGGAATTTTTCTTTGTCAACACAACTGTTGATTTTCATTTTTGGAGGTTGTATCAGTTAGAAATTTGCATAATCACATTGTGATATTGCTTACTACATTAGGGTGCATATCGGGTTCCATCACGTTATTGGACAACAATGAAATATCATCCCTTCATATCTATGTGAATGTGATGGGAGAGTGGTATTAATATACCAAGAAAATAATTGTATTTATATGTGGAAGTTGAATGAAGGTGAAGGAATGATTAATACAAATGAATGGTGTGAACCTCATGTAATTGGTTTCACTTGTTTGATTTCATGATAATAGGATAATGGTGATTGGTTTGAGATCTTAAGCATTGATATTGAATGCAAAAATAAGATTAATGTATAGAATGAGGTAAATAGGGTTTCAACAATCCCAACCATGATGATGTTCAGTATTGTGCTTTGAATCCAACAACATTTTATGGTAATAGCTACTAAATCTATTAATTACCCTCTTTGAAATGATCATCTAGCTACTTAATGGACCTAGTAAATGATCATTAAGTATCAAATACATGTAGATAGTAGAAGATTTAATGTTATTTAATGTGAATCATACGTCTTTTGCAATAGAATTGACTAATTACATATATAAAGATTTGTGAATGATTACTATTTAGCCCACCTTCCATGTACTATTGCTATGTTTTTAGTTTTGTGTAACATATTAATAATAATAAAATAATAATCTAATTGGGTTGACATATTGTGACATTAGTGTTACTGACATATGGGACGAACGGTACNTGATTATTTTCATTCCCAAAGCCTAAGAAATCAAAGCGTTGTACAAGTTTTTTCAAGAACGATACTAAGGAAATAACGTGTCATTATATTATTGAAATAACATGCCATTATATTAATGAAATATCATGCCATTGGAGACAAATGGAATGCTTATGAATAAATTCAACACGTGCATTATTTATCTCGTCCATTAATAATATTGAAGTGGTTGAAGAAGAGAATGGTTTCAAAATCTTAAGTTTTGTAGTTTTAAAAAATCATTAAAGATCAATGGATTAAAACTTATTGAAAAAATTGATATAGCTTAATTTTAATCAATGGATTAAAATTTATTGAAAAAGTGATATAGCTCATTTTTGGTCGATGATGATAAAAAAGAAGAAGAATCTTACTTTAAGAAATTTGATGATTAATTGATTTGATTTGATAATTAAGTATAGTGATTTTTTTATTATTAAGTAGATTAAAGTTTGGAAGCAATATTAAATTTTAAATTATGGGATGATATTGTCATGGTATTATTTATAGTTTTGTTGATATTTGAAAATATATATAGTGATATTGATGGTAATAGTATACCAAAATAGTCTCCGAGGTGTAGAACAGTTGGTGACGGAGTGTGTTGTTAAGCCACTTCGTGTTGTTAAAGTCACCGGTTCGAAACCTGCGGGGACAAAAAATCCAACCATGTTAAGGGTTGGTGTGGCTCAGGCTAGGTGCGATCCCCGGGTGATTTTGACGGCTTAGATGCCCCTGAGTCGCAGTTTCTCAAGCCACAGGTTAATCGCGTAGCCAATAGGTCCCTCACAAATTAACAAACAAAAAAAAAATAGTATACCAAAATAATTTTAAAAGCATTAAAATTTCAACCTTCAAAAAAAGGTGTTTGAAGTGATAAACTAGGAGTGTTAATTTTAATGTTGAATTAAGGTTTTGTTAGCAACATTATCAATTTTAGGCCATGATTTTAAAGATGTTGTAATTTTAACACTAAAAAGGTGTGTTACTAGTAGCACCAATTTTTTTATTCAAGGGTGGATTTTAAGGTTTTGGTTGTAATAGTAATTGTTGTTAAGGCCATGGTTTCAACAAAGTTGTAATTTTAACCCCCAAAAAAGGAGTGAAAAAAAAATGTTACTAATAGCATCGATTTTCTATTCGGGGGTTGATTTTAAGGTTTATTTTTGCAACATTAAGAGTTTTTTAAGGAAATGGTTAGGTTGTAATTTGAAACATATAAAAAAGATGCTACTAATAGCACCACTTTTCAATTTGGAGGTTGATTTTAATGCTTTTGACCCAAAAATATGAGTTGTTAGGGCTAGAATTCTCATTTCAAGGCCTTCATGCTCATCAAGTCAATAACCATGTTAATAAATCACATAGGAGAATAATGAATAAGAATTATGACTAGGCACATTTTGATGCCACATGGATAATGTCACATGTCCAAATTCATAAATTAAGGAGAATGAATTAACATGGATTTAAAGAATAAGAGATACAAAGAGCATGGAATCATAAATGGTTATCTTGAGGATAGTGATATCATGGATTATTAAGGTACTTGCTTGATCATATTTGATTTTGTCAAATGATCATGATGGCAGTAAAAGATCATGGATTTTTTTATATATTTGGGAGAGGTACACAAAAAAATCATGAAAATGAACTCAAGAGGATGGAGAAGACCATTAAAGAATGACATGACATTGTCAGTGATAGGCTATTGGAATAACAATGAAATTGGACCAGATGAAACTAATGGGTATTTCCTTTGACTTCGTCAAGATGATCGAATCATTGAGAACAATGTAAGAAGTGATCCAAAGCCATTTGGAGGCATCGTTGAACAAATTTAAATAAACCTAAGAAAGTGTATTGTTGATTTTTTTTACCATTATCATCAGAGTTGTAATTTAAAAATTTATTTGAGTAATTAAATACTTGGAGGGTGGATAACTCCTTATGTGAAGATTTGTATAGTTGGAATTAGAATATCTTATAGCAACAATTGTGTCTTCATCGTTCTTTCTTTTTTGTAGATTAGGCTTGTGTGTTGATGTTGCAACCAAAGATGTATTGAAGGATTAATGTGTCCCTATTGTTCATGTGGATTTTTATCTTTATACTAGGTATTTGAGACATATAGGAATAGGAGTAGTGCTCATTAGTTGGTCTATGTAGTTTTTTGTACGCTAGAAAAGAGCAAAAAATGCGTTATTGTCACATAATTTAATTTTTTGAAGTTTTGACTTATAATAATTTCCACAAGTTCTATTTACATTTCCACAAGTTCTATTTACATGGTACATTGATAAATTGTCGTTGTCATATATAAAAATGCATACCTTGAGCTAATGTTCTTTTATACAATATCGATACATTGAACTTGTTAATTTGCTTGGTAAGATTCATTCATTAAAATGTCATAACAAATTTATTTATCATTCATTTTCAAACCCTTATATATTAATATACATAGGATTCCATCAACCTAATGGACATGTACCACCTATTGATCCAAATGTTCATACTTTGACTCTCTTTATTGTTGTTCTTTGATTTGTTATATTGAAACAATTAAACTTAATTATGAAACAAGGACAACGAACATAGCTACCTCCCTTGACTTGGAAAAGCACCAAATCTAATGTGAGACAAGTTTCACTAAAGTCAAAATGGTCAAGTTTACCTCAATTCGATGTGTTTGGACTTCACATCTTGAGAGGTAGATTTGATCACTATCAATAAGGATATTCTATGTTGTTAGTATTTAAAATAGGTTATATTATTTTTYCCAAAATGGGAGACATTTTCTTGAACTCTATGTAAGCTTTGAATCTATATATCAAATATATTTTTATCTATGTTATAGTTTCAAGGTTCACAWTATCGTGGATATAGTGTATTTTGTTATATTGAGAAAAAAWTCTCAATAATAATTATATGGATGATGGAGACAAATTCCCTGGAATTGAWGTGATTTTGGTTACTAAAACGGTTTTAATTCYTTAGGAGAATAAATTTGAAAGACAAAGTTGGGTGTGAACAATGGTTTTGAGTGTAACCTGCATGCATCAAGTAATATATGTTTTCATGCATCAAGTAATATATGTTTTGGTTCTAATTYCTTAGGAGAATAAATTTGAAAGACAAAGGTGGGTGTGAACAATGGTTTTGAGTGTGACCTGCATCAAGTAATATATGTTTTTGAAATATGTGATTATATGTATGAATTTTATTATTTAAATTATGTATTTGTATACATAAATTGAAGGACAAATGAAGAGAAAAAGTGAATGTTAAATTGTAGCATTAGGTTTAAACAATTTTTTTCCAAGAAAAAAATTGTGGGACCACTCTTTAGTCCTTTGAATTTCCAAATGGGAGGCAGCGTAATCATCAACCAAGTAATTGGTAATCTCGACAAACTCGACCGAATTTTAACCTATGACTTATGGCCTCTTTCCCGACAATGTATTTTAGGTGGATGGTAATCATCACTTTCATATCAATTTATAATATTTTACTTGATAAGATTCATTCATTAATTAAAGTGTCTTATCAAATTTCTTCATCATTCATTTTCATTTTCAAGCCCTTATATGCTAACATAAGATTCCAACAACCCAGTGATCACTTTATTCCAACATTGTACTTGAACTTTGTTTATTGTTGTTCTCTAATTTGTTATATTACAACAATTTATTTTCATTTTCAAACCCTTGTATGCTAACATAAGATTCCAACAACCCAATGGTCANATTTTGCTTTAACATACCTTATGCCAACCTAGAGGTGTCATTGGCCTTTGAATCTACTTCCTTATCAAGGTTCCTCGGGATGTGAAGAAACTAGATTTCCTTGAATCAGTATAGTTCTCTCTTAATTCTTGCAATGATTATGGCAAGTGTGTTATCAATTAGAGGTTTGTTACTATTCATGAATAGGAAAATGACAGAGAAATCCTCGAAGACATCTGGAACTCTCACATTTAGGGATATTGCAACCTTGATACTCTAAAGGAGGGCATAAGCCTCTACCTAGTTATTTATTTTCGTACCTAGACCCCATTCGAAACTCAATTCTTGAATTCCTCTGGGATCATTTGGCTAATGTGGTTTTTGGTACAATAACATGATTTAATTGTTTAGGAGAACCAATTTGAAAGACAAAAATGATTATGAAAAAAAAAATGAATGTAACATGTATTAAGATTAAGATTTATAATAGTAATATATTCTTTTGAAGTATATATATATAATGTTTTAATGGTTTTAAAACATTTTGTGTTTGGCAAACAAAAGTGAACATCAAATTTTAGTAATATGTCCAATCATAATCTATATTTTTTTCCAAGGAAAATTTCATGAGATCCCCTTTTTCCTCATAATTTCTTGATGGAAGACAACTCAACCNTTATTTGGCCTCTTCCCGAGACTGAAGGAGAAGATAGCTTAATTTATCTTGCTTTAAACCATGCATTTGCATAATGATTTTTTTCCCAACAAAGTAATGCTAGAAATTACTCTAACATTACTTCTTAATATTAAATGTTAAGATTGAATGTTTGTTGCACTGCATAGCTCATAGTGAGTTGATATGTCGATGCCACCTATGTAGCCATGCAAATGTACACGACCTTGTAAACGTGTTGGTTCTGGTTCTTCTTTACCTGCTCAATCTCATACCCCTTCTTTACTTTACCTATTGTTGGAAACTTCATTTCACGTTCTTGCTTTGGAGTTGAATCCCTAAGAAACTATGTCTTATTCCTTGCTTGAGTCGTGTGACGGGAGTTGTGATGGAATTTTGAAGCTGGAATGGCACTATGACTAGAGCTTTGATGCAAAGTTAGAAGCTTGTAGATGCAAAGACAGAGGTGTATATTATATATACTAGCTTGTATGAATTGTATGTTTGGAATACACTATATATAGAAGCCAGTCGATTTCTCCCCCTGTTTTTAGATGAATCTTGAAAGGAGCATTTAAAGATAGAATGCACGGATCTAGAAAAACAATGGCGAAATGGAAACGTGGAATCTGACCTTCACTTTTGAGATCTGCAATGCTTGAAGGACAGTGAAAATGGTTTCTCATGTTGGTCCCTTCATAGGTACTTATATTATTTTTTGAAGTGATACAATCGCAACTGAAGGAGATCACACTTGTCTAAGCATTGTCATTCTCCACAAAGAGACCCTCCATTCTAAAGTTGAAGCTTTTTGGGAACAATTTCAATTAAGACTCGCTACTTGCAKAAAATTGGCTTAATACGCGGTCCGTTCTTCTCACATTGTTTTTCTTTCCAAGTGAAAAGTGTTATATTCGGTGCATTTAAGTTKTTTAAGATAATTGAGTGATTTTTCTTCAYGGCCTATGTTAAATGATCATTTTGTGTATGTCGGCCGCATATAAAACCGTACGTTGGAAAAAACTATTTCTAGACATTCTAAGAAGCGGTGGCGTCATTCCACCGTAGGATTTTTTAGCCATAGGTAGAAGTTTGTTCGCCATAGGAAGAATTCTATTTTTAAGGCTTAGCACTTACACTATAGGACTAAGGTAAGTGTAGTCTATCTAAACTATAAGTTTTCTTACACTACAGCTTAAGACAACAACTCTTGTGGCTTTTCTTTTTTCAAAGAATGGAGACCCTTTTTTTTCTGAACTATAGCAATAAGAATGCCATCATTTTCCCTATGTGTTAGTAGGCTCCTATGTTAAGCAAGATAGATTCTTTTTCTTTTTGATGGGATAACCTGAGGAGAGCTGGGAGAAAGAAACCGAAGATTTGGAGGGTTAGAAAGATATCCTTATAGAGATGTATTGATTTAGAGATTTCTTTGTAGAGATCTAGATCGAGTAGTTAGAGAAGTATCTCAGTATAAAGATTTATCCAGCTTATATAGATATTTATCCAACTTATATAAATTTTGAGTACATATGAACGAATCTTACCTTCACCTTACGCTTTCAATTTGTCATAGGATGTTTTCGCCATAGGAAGAAGTCTTTTCGCCATAGGAGGAAGTCCATTTTCCATAGGATGTTTTCGTGCATTCAGCTAGAAACCATATGGAGTGCTACAAGAAATTATGCAACAGAGTCCTATATCGTAACCCACAATATGCTTCTTGCACATATCAACGTTGTAAAAATATATTGCAAGAGGACTAAAAAAATTATGTCTTGCATGCTAACGATACTACTACTTCTAGGAAAAATATGTTGAACACAACTGTGAAACGNCCGTAGGATTTTTTAGCCATAGGTAGAAGTTTGTTCGCCATAGGAAGAATTCTATTTTTAAGGCTTAGCACTTACACTATAGGACTAAGGCAAGTGTAGTCTATCTAAACTATAAGTTTTCTTACACTACAGCTTAAGATAACAACTCTTGTGGCTTTTCTTTTTTCAAAGAATGGAGACCCTTTTTTTTCTGAACTATAGCAATAAGAATGCCATCATTTTCCCTATGTCTTAGTAGGCTCCTATGTTAAGCAAGATAGATTCTTTTTCTTTTTGATGGGATAACCTGAGGAGAGCTGGGAGAAAGAAACCGAAGATTTGGAGGGTTGGAAAGATATCCTTATAGAGATGTATTGATTTAGAGATTTCTTTGTAGAGATCTAGATCGAGTAGTTAGAGAAGTATCTCAGTATAAAGATTTATCCAGCTTATATATATATCTATCCAACTTATATAAATTTTGAGTACATATGAACGAATCTTACCTTCACCTTACACTTTCAATTTGTCATAGGATGTTTTCGCCATAGGAAGAAGTCTTTTCGCCATAGGAGGAAATCCATTTTCCATAGGATGTTTTCGTGCATTTAGCTAGAAACCATATGGAGTGCTACAAGAAATTATGCAACAGAGTCCTATATCGTAACCCACAATATGCTTTTTGCACATATCAACGTTGTAAAAATATATTGCAAGAGGACTAAAAAAATTATGTCTTGCATGCTAACGATACTACTACTTCTAGGAAAAATATGTTGAACACAACTGTGAAATGGACAAATAACTTACCTCAGATATAGCAGTGATTTAGAAACTAGACTCCTTCGCAACACCAACCATTCAGAGATTCAAACCCAACAACATCAACTCGTCCATCCCATCAGCCCTGGAGAAAACGTGTCCACCTGCAAATAACACTTTTATTTTTCCATAAAACATGTGTTAGGCGCTCCCAGATTTTATCCCTTCGATTGGTTTCCATCATAACTTCCAATTCCACCTGACACATGTTGGCTAAAACATATTACACTCTAATCGATATTTCACATGCTTGTAAATTCTCCAAGTTTATTTTTCTCTTCTGGTGGCATCCAGCTTATAAGAAGTGCGTTAACATTTCATAAACAACTAAAGCGTTCTAACTCTTTTTTTGATCGACACCGTGAAGACGAAATTCCCTTTTTTCGATAAAAGATGCGCAGAAGAGATGTTGGAGAAGACGATGGATCTCAAGGGTNACTTTTAAAATTCCTTAATTGTATGGTCATGTTCGCAAAATTCTTTGATTGTATGGTCATGGTCGCAGTATTGGACCGATTACCCTAACGGCAGGGACTTACTGCTCTGTAACTCGTCTTGTTAGATTTAAGACCATTCTTCCTATATATATTCCAATTAAAAAATATACATTCCAAAAATTCAGTTTACAGCCTTTTTGAACTTCAATTTATCAATCATATATATTTATTTAAATAAATATACATTCCAAAATTTCAGTTTACAATCTTTTGAACTTCAATTTGATGTTTTTCATATACTTTATATTTTTGAACTTCAATTTGATGCTTTTCGAATAGGTTTTATATATATATATATAAGAATAGTTTGAGTAGGTTTAATGGTTAAGAACATGTGTTTTAATCAAATTTGTGAATAAAAAGAAGTTTTGTATCTCACAAACAAGGGATCTCATACGCCAATTAGTGTCTCATGTCGTGACAATATATATAGAAAGAGAGAAAAACATTTAGCTAATGACTTTGCTAGATAATCTAAAAACTAAGAATAAGAGTCTCAGTATTGACTATTAAATACACTGAAATCTAATAAATAAATAATAAGACCTCCCACATCATTTTTATAAAAAGGGACTACATAAACTGATGAGACTGACTCTTGATTGTGGAATACAATGAAATCTAATAAATAATAAGATGCCGCGCATCCTTTTTATAAGAGGTAACTCCATATTCAGTGGTGTTCTCAACTCTTCTTTCAATGCTTTTAATTTTAGGATTGACTTTTTAGACTAATAGAGCATTAGGAAAACATGTAATTCCATCCCAGAAATAAAGTATACAAAAGACTAAAATTTCGTGGAAAATGGCTTAGCATGTAATTCCATCCCAGAAATAAAGTATACAACAGACTAAAATTTCGTGGAAAATGGCTTTAAATTTAAATAGGAACTCATGACCAGATTTGCAAATGATGGGAACTATCAATAAATAGAATTATTGATTTTAACTTACATCATCCTCAATAATACTTTTGGGTACATTGCCCTAAAGAAAAGTTTGGCCAATGTTCTTACCATCAACAAAAGTTG
>JZKD02S0801814.1:232095-243466 GCA_000966675.3 Picea glauca | reverse complement strand
CCCCAACCCATCACATAATAAGAATTATGGGAAAGGTTTGTAGATAAATTCAAAGCAAAATTTCATAAAAAGATGGATTGGACGGGATCATTAACTTCTTCCTTGTTACCAAATTATCATTAAATTTAAATACATATCATAAAGATACTGATTTCAAAGAATTCAGTTCGAAGAAACAATATAATAGGAAGTCAATAATGTTAAATGTAAACTGCTTATTGGCACTAGCTATTTATTCTCTAGACTTTCATTTTAGTTGGGTCGGGAAGTGACATATGCAGCCACAAATTTGCCTCATGGGGAAAAATACTTTGTGAGGTTAACCCATCTTATTTGCAAAATAAAACTCATTACAGATAAATTATTATAATAAAAAATCCAAACACGGATGCTAAAAGAGAACAACATACATTAACATAGTAATAGTTACTTGATCCTTCAAACAATTTAAAGTATTAATAGTAATAGTTACTTGATCCTTCAAACAATTTAAAGTATTGAAGAAGTTTGCACGAAGTTATATGTAATATTTAATTGAGGAATTGAATATTTAGCGGGGTTGGATAACTACGTAGACAAAGAGTGTTATATAGTTGGAATTAGAATACCTTGTAGGCAAAATTGTGTCACCATTTTTTCTTTTATTTACTCTAAATCAGGGCTTTGTATTGATGTTGCAATCAAAGATACAGTGATGAATGTTCTCTATTGTTTATTAGAATTATATCTTTCCCCTGGGTATTTAAGGCAAATGGAAATAAGACTAGTGATTCATTATTAGGTTCTGGGAATTAAATGGCGTAAATGGAAACAAGACTAGTGATTTGTAATTTATACCAATCAGAGCTTGTAACATTACACAGTTAGATGGTTTTTCTATGGCATGTTTTGATGGTGCAGCTCTATCATATGGTGAGTGTTGCGGAGCTGGTGGCATCATAAAGACTTAGACATCAAAGGTTATTAAATGGTACATAAATTGAGGAGTTGGAACAAATATCAAGGCAGAGTTTATGGGATTGTGGGCGACACTCACATGGCTATTCAATGGGAGACTCAAAGCTAATAATAGATTGGATAAATCAAAAGGGTCAGCTTCATGCAGTGAACATTGAAGGCTTGAAACTGAAAACAAAAGAATTGGCCACTACTTTTCAAGACATAAGTTTTCAGCATATCTACAAGGATCACAAGAAAGAGGCCGACATACTTTCAAAGAGGGCACTAAAGGAACCTGAAGTCAGATTGTCCTTTTTTTACTAGGAAAATGAGACAGAAAGTCATCAAACTCACCTTAACATCTTTGAAGTTTAAGCTGGTTGGGACTGAGTTTCGTAGCGGAGCTTTTGATTGAGTTTAGATTATATTGCTGAGTTTTTTTCTTACTTCTGTACTGTTGTCTTTGTGGGATAGTTTTGAATGTTTTGTCTTAAGATCAGTCTTCAGACTTTGTATTCAAGACTGGTCTGTAATGTATCCCTTAGAATCGATTGCTTTGTAAATGAAATTATACCACAATATAGTTTGAGATATTTTTCTATTTGAAAAATAAAAGGTTCTAGGAACTAAAAAAATAAAAATGTTGATGTCCAAAAGACTTGTATAAGCTATCCTTATAATAGTTATACATTTTGTTGAAATATGTGATCATATGTATAATTAATTTTATTTAAATTATGTATTTGTATGGAAGTATATTGAAGGGTCATAGAAATTGTGTTTGATGAGTAATAGTGAACATTAAATTTCAACACTAGGTTTATAAATGAATATTTTATTGGAAAATATCAAGGGATTCTTTTTTGAAATTTTCAACCCTAATAACAATTAATTGAATGTTAACTTATGATTTATGGTTTCCTTGTCAACAACATGGATTACTTCAATATCAATTTTATAATATTTCATCTTTCATAGATTACTTAAGTTTATCTCGATGCTTATCATTTAATGGCAACTCTTCATGACTATCACCCATATATCAAAATGAAAGTATGCATTTGTGTATACAAATTCAAATTCACACCAACTCTTGGAAAAGTGGGTAGAAGAACATGAAAACTCATAAACAAATAAAGGGGTTGATCTTAATATTTTTCCCTCTCCCTAGCCAAGTCATTAAGATCACCTTCTTCACCTATCAAAGTTGCAATGCCACAAATGCATACCATCACCACTCAATAAGCCAAACACTTTTTTGAGAACTCCGTGTTTGTGTGACAAAGGATCCCTTTCACTCAACTAGTTGAATTCTAAAGTCTACAAAGTATACATACCCTACCCTACCCTACCCTACCTTACCCCCCTCTATATTTAAACTTATGACCTCCAAAAAGAAACATATTTTCTTAACCATTAGACCCACTCAAAGTACATAATAATTGATAATATTAAAATAATTTTTTTCCTATACAAACTCTTTATATTATCATATAACAATTTCTTAGTCAAACCTCTATCTAATTTCTTTTATATCTTTCATTATAATTTCTTTTATATTTTTGTATTATAAACCTGAATTAAATATAAAAATACAATTATAAAAAATACAATTATCTTCACATATAATAATGTGTAATGTGAAAAGCAAGCTACTTTTAAAATTCGAGTCCAAATTGCTTTTTAAAAACATTGTCGGAAAGTGTCCATCATTTTGTCATGAAAGCAAATGTGCATATTGTAATGCAATCCACATTTTTCAAACTTACAATACAAATATTTTCTAGTCTCTACGGATTTTTTACTGTCTACTTAGGAGAACACACTTTTTCACATGATGTGTGTTCCTCCAATGAAAATTATTAAATATTCTCTTACCATGAAAACAATTATCTATGTAATAATAAATATTTTAATTAAATTAAATTTAAGTTAATCTATTTTAAATGTGTATTAAATAAATAAATATAATAATAATAATTAAAATTATAACAATAAATAAATATAATAATAATAATTTAATTTTAAGATTATAATTAAATTAAATACCATAATTAAATTGAACTTCAAATTCGTGTATGAAATTTGTTAGATAAAAAACTTTTTAACACAACTAATAATATCTTTATTAAAAAAATTATCATCTACCATTTGGAACATAATACTTTTCGTATCTCATGGAATAATTTTACGATACATACTGTTATGAAATAATTTTACGATACATACCCTTCTCTCATGAAATAATTTTACGATACAGAAACTAATCTAATATCATCAGTATGCACGCGGCCGCGCACAATGCTCACGAACCCATCAAACAATAAGAATTCTGGGAAAGTTTTGTAGATAAATTCATAGCAAAGTTTCACAATCCTGCCACTGATATACATTTAAAATGTCGTAAATAAATTACACAGCAAGATTGATCGGAGGATATATTAACTTTACTTCCTGTCAGATTACCAAAAATTTAAATGCATATCATCGGGATACCGAATTCAATTGGAAAAAAAAATATAATACGAAGCCGTAACGTTAAATGAAATCCCGATACTTCAGCCGGGCCGGGCCGTCTTCATTTTAATTGGGCCGGTGATTACACATGCAGCTAAAAACTCGCAGCATATAATAAATGATTGCAGAAAAAAACTTCACGGAGTTAATCCATCTTAATAGCAAAATAGAAGCCATTACACATGAATCATTTAAGCAAAAATCCAAGCACATGCGAAACGAGAACGACAAGACAGATCATCATAATAATAGTTACTTGATCCTTGACACAGTAATAATCAAAAATTTAACGAGTACAGAAGAAGGTTGCACAAAGTTACATGTACGATAATGAGGCCAAGCGGCTACACATTAAAAAAAACGCGCGGCCATAAACGAGAATCCGACATCGTTTAAAGCCTGTTCATCATGTGCAAACCTCGTCTGCACCTACGGCATAAACAAACAGCAAGCTGGAAAAATAAATAAATATATATCGGAGAGGTCTCTGTAGAAGCAGCTCTGCAGTTTACAGAACCAAAATCTACAGCATTGCAAACCTAATGCTTCATTCCCCTTTTGCTCTCTACACAGAAACAGAGAGAGCCTCCATGGCCACAGCTTCGAGTCTTTATCTCACATTGCTACTTCCCGAAACGCTTCGTGGCGCTGGCCTCTTCCGCATTAGCCACGGCTCTGCATGACTCCATCGACCCAACGCGGCTTCTTTAGAAATAGCGAACGCCCAGCCGAATATAGACATGGAAGAGCAAGGGCGAGAGCGAGAGCGAGAGCGATTCATTTTCCTGCTGCTTCCTGTTAACATGACATTATACATTGCAGTTGCATAAGTTGAGCAGCAAAATAAAAACCCAACCCAACCCGCGGATTGAAGATGAGAATAGAAAGACGGCACACACGCACCTTGCTTAAACACGCTTGAACAGCACTATTCAGTCAGTATTTCCTCGGTGCGAAAACCTGCGAGCCCAAATGTAAGACCTCCTTTTTTTTTTGCCAGTGCCCTTGAACAGTAGAGATAAAAACAGACAGCAAGTAAAATATTAAATAAACAAATTCATCGGGAATGAAGCACAGGAAGGAAGGAGGTAGAGAGGTGTGTGGGATCTTCGTACTAGTTTATGGGCAGTGGCCCCCAATTCAAACCGAAATCGGAGCTTGTATATGTAGATGTTCGAACTAATCAAAAGGGGACAGGGAAATGCAATGATACCTTGGGCAATGAGAGAGAGAGAGAGGCCACAGTCCTTGCAAACGGAACTGACGCTAAAAGGAACCTGGCAGCGGCAGAGAGGCAGAGAGGGTGCAAGACACCATTCGATTACACCCACTCATTGAAATAGATATTATAGGCAAGGCACGACTACGACTACTCTTCTTCTCTTGCAATTTCACATTCCAAAAGACGGAAAGAAAGGAGAGGCGCCTTGGTCAGTGCCGTGCAAAATAAGGGAATCCGCCGCAGGGTTTTGGCGTCTCGCGTGCGCCGTCCAGCAGCCAGCCGTGGTCCCTACTATGCCCTTTCCCCACCCGGCTTCACACGGACAGCCCAGCCCAGCCCTCCACTTCTGAAACGGAATAAGTTGAGCTTGGATTTGGTCACAAATTGATAAAAATTTACAGTCAAAGTCAATTTCTGAAGGGTTTTGTCCAATCTTAATTCCAATCATAAAATCAATCAAACTTCCCGTTAACCCCCGGGGCCCATGGGATTCCGATTTCCACGGTGCTAAGATGGAAGCTGAGAGAGCAATTAAGACAGCATTTTGTTTTGTGGAAGAAAAAAAAGGGCGGCTAATCAGTGTCTGTCTGTCTGTGAACAACAAACATGCATGTGAAGCCTCCCTCCGTCCCTGCTGGAATTGATACGAGATCTCTTTCTAGCGCTGAGCGTGCCGCTAGGTGCACGGCAATCCAGAAACCTGCTAACCTCTCCCTCGCCTCACGTAATGTGTATCGTATTATAATAATGAAAATAGAAATGGAACGGGAGCGAGATCGGAGTACAAAGAAACAAAATCTCTGCCGCTGCCTCGGGGCAGGCAACGTGGTGTACTGTGCAGAAGCAAGAAGCGAAGGCATCCGATACAGTGAACGTGGAAACAAGTAAGTTGCCTCGTAAGGAGAGCCAGAGAATAGTAGGAAACAGCTATAGATATAGCAATGCACATGGGGTACAACCAGGCACCCTCTGCCTAAGGCTACGGACCATGGCTGTTTTCATAGCCTCGTAGAAATTACTTTCTCCTTCCTCCCTTCCACGTACTGTAAAGTCATTCAAAGTGCTTCCATGCCACGCGTATTCTCAAGAACGGTAGCTGATTTAAAAGTCCATTTAGTCCAACTAAATGCCGGCCCCACTCCTCCCAAAATGTCACGGCAGTCAGTAGCAGGGACCAACCAAACATTCTTCTCGATTCTGTGTTTGATTCCCAAGTTTTAACCACCCTTCGTCTCACACAAAAGTTTCTGAGAGCTTTCCCACTGCCTAATAATTTTTCGATACGTCTCTTTCTTATCACATAATAATGTAAGGGTTGTTTACCTTGTCAGCGTTTTCAAATCTCTTTCTACTCTCCTCTTCCCACCCACTTTAATTTAGTATCAATTCTTCAGAGTTTGTCAACCAAGGTAATGGAAAAGTTTTTTTCTTTTACTGTTGAAAAAAATTGTCGGGTGATTCATCATTGTTATTTGACTGTTATTACTATTTGTTATTCGAGAATGTAGGTTGATTCCTCATTGTTATTTAAGTATAACCAGGTTACCTAGAATAATATATTGGTGGTTTTTAATAGGGGGCAGACTTCCACTCCTTACTCTTTTGAGATGATTTTTTTTTGGGATTTTTTCTGTTTATTTTTACCCGAAATTTGGCAAGAAAGTTACATGTTGAATCCATTTATACATTCAGAAAGACAATTTAAACAACTAAATCAAAAAAACAAAAACAAAACATAAAACAGTTAGACAACACCCATTTACCAATGTAAAAATAAAATAAAAAATAAACAAAAATAATATGAGAATATTTACAACATTTGCCAATGTAAAAGATTAGAATATAAGTTAGTGGATTATTTGAAAAAAACTTATACAATGGGAATGCATATAACATTTATCTATGTATCAATAGAGTATACAATGAGAATGCATATAACATTTATCTATGTACGAATAGAGTATACAATGGGAATGCATATAACATTTATCTATATAAAATATAGAGAAGGGAATGAGTTATAAAATACAATTTTTTTGTAAAAATTAGAAGAAAGAATTAGGAATTTGAAATCAATTATATGTGGACATGGATTTAATTATATGTGGATATGGATTTTATTGAAAAAATGTAGATATAGGTTTTCAATGAAAGGGTTTGTAAGGAGGTGATGGAGGAGAGTGGGTGGATGGAAGAGGCGGATTAGGGTTTTTGAAGAAGGGGCTTTTGTTGAATAAATTAGGGCATGATGGAGTTAAGGAAACACAAAAGAATCTCATCGTGAAGGGTTTCATGGGTCTCGAAGAAACGTAGAAGAGAAAAAAGATACATGGTCCTTACCCCCCCAAGGGTGGAAGCAATGTATTCAGGACAAGAAAATATTGTTTTCGGAGGAATGGATACTTGAGGAAGTTTTGGTGCTAAGGCGTTAATCTTTGGTTGGTTAATTCAATAGAAAAATGTTGCCACTTTCTTATATGATCCCGTCGATTGGCAAAGTATGGTTCCAATTGGCTAAGGGTAAGATACATATGTCTCCATTAAATTGTTTTTTTTTTTTTCCTTTTATTTTCAAGTCCCCTTCAATGAAGACATCATTCTATCTAAAGGTCCTTGGTTTTATCAATTCTACATGTAAAAAAAACGACATTTATATAACTTGGTTATGACATTTACACATCGAAATTAGGACTTTCAAGAAAATCACCCTGTTTTGATTTACATTATGTTTCATGTTAATTTGTAAATGTTACTATATTGACATTCTTAATGAGAAACACCATTATACCTACATTTCAACATGTCGATAAGCCGACCAGTGCAGGCTTCTCATTTCTTTGAAAACATCGACATAAAGATGCCTTGAAATGCCATCCAAATGTTGGAATTTTGCAACATAGTGTTTGCATTGTGTGTGATATTGATGTGACACTCTTCAAAACGATATTCCATGATATTAATACATCGGCATCTATGCCATTGAAATGATGCATAGACATTGATATAGTCATGCCCAAACAACTAAACTAATTCCTAGATGTCAATATATCGATGTCTAAAGAGACATTTTTTGTATGTGACCCCCGTCCCACAACTCTGCAAATTTGTCTTCTAAAAAACACTACCAGCAATGCAAAGGAGTTGTGATGTACCCATTTACTAAAAAATCACAATAGGACTAAATTTTTAGGTCATGAATGTTGAAAATGACAACAATCTACCTACTTGTGTAGTAATGTTAACACACAATGGTTGATACTGCCATATATAGAATATAAATCGGTTTTATTATACACAATATTAGGCAGATTGCTTATTTGTTTGGCAAATTTAAATACATCAGTACATAATTTTTAATGTATAACTATATATTTCAAGAGATAACATTGTAAAAACGACACTCGGAACTGGTGGCAAGGACGTACACCATGACACACGATGCATCGGGTCAGCCACCCCCACCTCGCTACCTCGCAAACCTCCACAACGAACCTCGAGATAATACCCCTCCCCCCAGCCTACATGCATAATTTGCACTCATTCCCCCCAGCATTCGAGCATCCTCACTCATTCTCTACATAAATTCTCCATTCTATGCCATGAAGATCCAACATCCTCTACATTTAGTGATAGTAATGGTGTTGTGCGACACCATGTAACACCCTAGGTTTTGAGCCCCATATTAAATAATGTATTTTTTAAGTGTTGAGAAGCCAGAGTGCCCAAACAATTAAAAGAGGTCAGTGTGCCTAAGAAATGTAATGTTTTGATCATTATTAATAAATATATCATTAGTTGCTAGACATACAAGGACTAGAGTTATAGGGGTCTATGATTCCACAAGAGAGGGGGCTTGAGGGGATAAGTGTTTATTTCATTTTTTAATTACCCATTTTGTTTAATGGGGGAAATCAGTTACGTGAGCTTCTTGGGGGAAGGCCATGAAGTTCTTGATTTCCAAGAGTTAGATAAACTCGTCCCTGGTCTATTGGGGGTGTTCGTTCTCTCTCTCTCACTCTCGTTCTTGTTCTGGTTCTGCTACTGGTCGCCTCACTCGTTCACTCACTCATTCATTGGTTCACACATGCACTCCATTACTCTTTGTTCACACCTTTCGTGGAGATCTCACTCCATTCATTTCTGACACCCACTCATCTTTCCTCATCCGTGTCTTGGCTTGGGAAAGGAAGACGAATTGTTGAAGAGAAGCCATGGTATTGTTGGATGTAGATATTGTTGGTGTAATCCAGCCATGAATTAAGACCTGCATGTTTGAGATGTGTGGTCTGTGTCCAGCTTTGCTCATAGCTATGAGTCCTGAGAGTCCCAACATGGAAATTTTGGACCAGTTGCACTGGAGCCCTGGAAGGAGAAGGACTGTCTGAGGGACTCTGTGGCAGAGAAGGGTGGGGGTCCATTCTCTTGGGTTGTGCAGGCTAGGTAGAAGAGAGTTGGGTATTTGGATTGTTGTGGGTGTTGGGAAGCATGTGATATCTTGAGTGTTGACTGGTTTGGGAAGCCAAGTAACACTCTGGAACTGTCCTTGTGGATTCATAGCCCTGGCTCGGGGGTGACATTATTGTTGAGACTTGGAACAATAGTGTCTACGGTTGGGTGGAATGTCCTTGGTCTACAGTCAGTTGGTGTCTTCTTTTATAAAAGATAAGTGCTCTCTGTTATGGTATTATTTACCCGTGTATGATTTATTCCGCTATGTATTTATTTATCGTTGAATTCAATCTTTAGAATATGCATGCTTGTTGGTTATTGCTATGCATGTTGTTTCATTCCTTTCTTTTATGCATCTTTATTAATTTGAAAGGTATCTGTAAGAGAAAGAAGTCTGAGAGCAGGCTTGAAGTAGCGTAGCCTGGCCTGTGGGTGGTTGGGTATGTTACAGATTGGTATCAGAGCCTAGTTCCAACACTAAGCCTGGATGGGCCGTGTAAATTGAGATTGAAGCAAAAGTTTCACAGAGAATTTAAGTTGCAGAATGCCAGAAGGCGTTGAGAGCACACCTTAACTGTGTTTGAAAGCTCAGGAGGTGTAGCAGTTCGGGAAACCGCAATGGGCGTAGGATATGTTTGGGAAGGGTCTAAATCATTCACAACCGCCAGATCTTGGAAAGGAGCGCAGCAGTTAAACCCTCAAGTCCTTCGGACTTCGTTGCTTTGACAAATTTTTAAGTCCTTGATGATAAGAAGGTAAAAGCCCCGAAGCTCCGAAGTCTCGAAGTGAATCTACATTGTAGATCACTGGGAGGGGTACTTGATCATTGGATTTGGCCAAGGACATATATGGGTCGTTGGATCAAGCACAGATCAGAAGGTGAGGAACAATGGGGAATATTAGATCCCAACCGTTAGATCTGCACATGAACGAGTGTGAGTCGTAGATCTCATAGTAGTTTGGAGATTCGGCACTCCGGGACAAGCAAGCCCTTAAGCTGCTAGGAAGAAAATCTCCTGAAGTCCCGAATTTCAGAGTAAATATGGACCATTCATGTTCGGGGACACGTGTCCGCAGATTAGCAAGTTTTTGAAAATTCAGCATTCGACAGTTTGGGGGTTGGGTGGTGTTCAACAACCAAAACCTCTGAAGCCCAAAAGTCTCAAAGACCTAGAGCGTTGGAGTGGCATGGTATGATGACATCACCTAGAATGGCGTATATCTATTCGGAAATTCGGCAGTTCAGGAGATTTGTAGTGTTTTGTTACAAGAAGTGTTGAAGCTCGAAGCTCTGGAGTGCCAAAGTATTAAAGCTCCGGAGAGCAGCGGTTTGGGGAGTCATCCACTTCGGCTTTCAGGGGAAAATGTTGTGTTGTGTTGTGAAAACCCTCAAAGCCTGAAGTTTCGGAGCTTCTAATGACCGCAGATCTCAGCAGAAAACCTGGACCATTGATCCTCAAACCCTTCGGGGGTTCATCACTTTAGCATTTAGAGGAATTGTAAGATGATTCTAGGAAATCTTCTGAAGGTCGAAGCCCTGAAGGCCTAGAAAGTTGGAGTGACATGGAAGGATGACGTCACCTAGGGTGACATGGACCTACCTTATGCATGCCACATGTTATCTTGTTTTAGGGTTTTCATAGACCTTTTGGGTCAATTAGAACTTGACACGTGTCACCCATAGAATGGGCCACGTGTCATCTATGTGGTTTCTCCACGTATCACCCCCCTGGTGAGTAGTTCAGAGGTTCAGAGGTTCTACAGTTCGAGAGTTTTCAGGTGTGATGTAGTAAGAACCTCTGAAGTTCGAAGCTCCAAAACACTGGAGTTTTGATACTCCGAAGGGCCTCTCTGGGAGCTCGCCAGTTCGGTGTTCGGAGGGAATGTAGTGTGATGAGGGTGAAACCCCCAAATCACGAAGTCTCGAAGCTCCAGATAAGCCCTTTTAGCTAAGCACAGGTTCATAGCCACGGTCACATGAGATTGAGAGCTAAAGGAAAAAGGGCTAATGGGCAATTTCTTTTTTTTAAAGAAGGAAAAGCGCTAAGGAAGGATTTGGCCCGCGGTTTCGAGTTGTGGTCACTTGGGAAAGTGGTTTGAAGGAAGTGCATGTGAAAAATTGAATTCTGTATCGGCCAAGGGATAACATGGAAGTGTTATATATATATATATATATATATATATATATATATATATATATATATATATATATATATATATATATATATATATATATATATATAT
>JZKD02S0801814.1:199803-219698 GCA_000966675.3 Picea glauca | reverse complement strand
TCTGATGCAAGTCCAAGTCGATGGTGATGGAAGTTGTTGCTGCTAACAGGACAAGTCTGGTGAAGAAGAAGAAAGATGGTTCCTCTAGGGCCATGCTCAGGTCAATCCTACTCTCGGTACTCCATGTCTAGGACCCGTGGGCCTCGAGACATGATCTCCTAGTTATCCCTAGAAAACGGGGATAACAGGACTCATGAGATATTTCCAATTGCATAACTATTCATCAAACCTAGAAGCCAGAATTGCCACCTACCATTTACATGGGAAAGTTGTTATTTGGTGGGACCAATTGAAGAAAGTTGAGTATAGGATCACTTGGAAGCAGTTCAAAAAATATTTCCAGAAGGAGTACCTCTCAGAGCATTTCTATGACAAGAAAATGCAGAAGTTCTTTGAACTCCATCTCGGGAGCATGAATATGTCAGCATATGAGAAGAAGTTATTGGGGATGATAAAGTATGTCGGGTTCATAAACGATGAGAAGGTTAAAATTCAGAGGTTTTTGAGTGGATTGCCATCCTTTTATAAAGAAAAGATTCGGTATGATGAGCCCAAGACCTTGACTGATGCTATCAGGAAAGTTAAGTACATGTATGAGCAAGGCCAGGGCAGAGAATCCATGCATAAATATTGGAAGGATAAGAGGAAGGAGAAGTTTGATCAGAGAAGAAAGGATTCAAACCTCCTTTCAATAGAAATGAGCCTAATAAAAATCATCAAGATCAATATGCCAAGGATGAATCCAAGAAATAAGACTCCTTGGGAAAAAGGGGAAGACCACCAATCCAATGTTGGGGATGCAAAGAAGATCACGTTTACAAGGATTTCCCTCACAGAAAGGACAGAGTGAAGACCATGCACAACATCCAAGAGGCTACAACAGTCGAAGACATGGGAAGAATTTATGTAGCCTTAGATGATCGACAAGCATAGTTCCAATCCAACATGATCAAGGTGGAAGATAAGATCATAAATCAACCTGTTGCTATTTTAATTGATTCAAGAGCAAGTCATTGTTACATTGATCCTAAAATAGTGGATATATTACATTTGGAGAAAAGTAAGCTTGGGAAATCAATTTTGGTGCAGCTAGCCACTGGAACCAAAAGGAGAATCCATGATATGGTCAAAGGTTGTTCCATGAGTCTTAATGGTTTGAATACTAGTGTCGATCTAAATATCATACCATTGGGGTCTTATGATATTCTAATTAGAATGGATTGGTTGGAAAAGCATCATGTTGTCCTAGATTGTCATAGCAAGACATTTACATGTATTGATGGAGATGGAAAATAGAGCACTATGAAGGGAGTTTCAAGACCCATCTCTATAAGGGATATTTCAGCCTTATAGCTGAAGAGATGTTTCAAAAAAGGGTGTCAATTGTATGCAGCCCATGTGGAGGAGCCATAAAATAAAAAGGGGCCAAGCTCTGAAGATTTCTCGGTACTACAAGAATTTGAAGATGTATTCCAAGAAATACCAGGGTTTCCACCAAAAATGGAAATAGATTTCTCTATTGATTTAGTGTCAGGAGATGCCCCGGTGTCAAAAACACCTTACAAAATTAGTACACCAGAGTTAAAGGAATTACAAATGTATTTGGAGGAATTGTTGAAGAAAGGGTACATACGCCCAAGTGTTTCACCTTGGAGAGCACCAGTACTCTTTGTAAAAAATAAAGATGGGACCTTGAGGTTGTGTATTGACTTTCGATAGCTGAATAAGTGGGGGTGTAGAGAGAGAGAAGGAAGTGTGTTAGAACCAAATATGAAGAGATGAAAGTATGATAAGGATTATTCAAGTGAGGATATATGTTGCCCCCTTGTGAAGGGGTTCTGTAAAGAGGGTAGCCCGAACCATAAAACCAATTATCCCCGTATGAAAGACCCGAGGATATGTGTGGACCCACCATGGGAAAAGTGTTCGAAGGAACCGACATGGAAGACAAAGGATATGAGGATGGGGTGTGGTAAGTAGAATAAGCACCCATCTGAGTGTTGACTCCTGAAAGAGCATAGCTAGGACTGGATCCGTAAGAAGGGAGGTTCCAACCTCCCACCGTGAAAGTTGGTTGAGGGACATGACTCATATCAAATGAAGACGTAGGCATCGGGGCCATGGTGCCCCCGGATCCAGTACTAGGATTCATATAAGTGGAATAGGGAGAGGTTTGAAAGGGTGAAGACATATCAACAGGAAAATGACTAGAGCCCCAAGGTGTAGACTGAGTGTCATAGTTTTGCATACCATTATGAAAAGTGGAAGGATTTGCCCCCATGAAATGAGTAAACGTCATGGGGGGGGTAACAACGAATGAGGGATTTGAAGGAACTCCACTATCCATGATAATGAAAACTCAGTAACAAACTCCTAAGGCCAACTAGTAATCAATGATCACGCCAAAATTCAAACGAACAATATGCACACAAATGGGGTAAAGTGGTTGAAAGTGGCCTCCCTCCCTAAAGAAGGTATGTCTTGCCCAAGAGGAGCCTGAGACTCCCTGGTAAAGATTGGAGGTAATAGAATCAGTTATAAGGGCCCTCATGGGCTTGACAACCAGTCAGTCAGATCTCCCCGGAGAGGTAATCCTCCATAAAGGTTGTGTGTTTTCCAACCCTTATTTGACCCAGGGTACCTACAGAATAACCCCTACAAGTAACCTATGTGGCACGTAAGTCAAGAAAATAATAAACCAATGTATAACCGTTGCATAGGCAAGCAGTCGTAAGTCAGGTCCACCGTATGGGCAGGGTAGCAAAGCCTGAAACCTTGAAAGAACCACCTCTCACAGAGGTAAGGGCACTAACAAGATCCCTAGATACGAATAGATCCAAAAAAATATCTCTGACGCTAATAAGGTATCGGGGGGATATCCCTTCAACCAACCTCACGCGACCTAGTGATTAACTCCGGTGTGAGCGGAGCCTCTTGATATTACCAATTATACAATGTATTTATCCACTCCCTTACTCAAACACATATGTTGATTTAATTGCCTTGGAGAAGTTTACTCACAAAATCCTATTCCAAGGCACTAAATCCTAAGCTAGTTTGTGCACCCTAGAAAATAAAATCGTGACTAATCAATTTGAAATTATAGCGTTAATTTTAGTGGCTATGATTACTCAAAAAGGTATGGTAGTGAAACTCATGATGTTATGACTCTGCAAGAAAAGTAAATATGAAAATAATGCAAAGTCGTAACTTTAACTTTCAATGCATTGTTTCTAATAACAAATGCAATTTTCAATTTCAACTCTACAATTCTGAAGTAAAAATGCAATCTTTCATTACATGCACTAATCTAATGACAAGGACTCAAAAGACCAAAATGCCAAGCAATGCAAAATGCCTAATATTTTTGTATTTTCAATATAATAAAAATGAAAATGCATGGACTAAAACGCAACCTGATATATAAACTCTACTGTGTATAGAAAGATAACTCAAGCAGGATATCAAGCAACAAAACACCCAACCAAAAGTACAAGGGCAATCAAAATGAAAAGATGATGAGAAAGACTCTGCCCAGAAACTCAACTAAAGACAGGTTTCCTGTCATCTCACAAGCACTTAACAGGCACTACAGAGACCTAAGAAGACTCAACAAACATCAAATCCCACCCAACAACCATCATATTGACTTCTGTACGCGAATGTTTAGGGAAACAGAGCATATGCATGCAGCGTGCAGAGGGACATCTTGCGTATATACACTACTGTCAAGGAAAAAAGAACATATATGTTTCAAAAAACAAGGCCATGCAAGGGAGAAGGCTTAAAACTCAGACCCAGAGTGAACAGAGGTTGTCAAGCAATGATACGACAAGAAACACAATAGGAGCAAGAGAAATCGAAGGAGAAAAGTACTCCAAACCCTATGAAAGAATATTTAATCCCCAATATGATCGCCAATTCAGCTTTGAGGAAAATATCTCTATGGCTAGGGTAAACCACAATAGACGAAAATGACTGTAGAAATCAACTCTCTTCTCAAGTATGTTATGAAAAAAAATATTCTAGCAAGACAAGATAAAAGGCCTACCTCGTCCAGATGTTTGATGAAGTCCACCGTTGAGCACTTGACCCAAAGCAATATACATGCAACTAGTCCTCAATAACCAAGCCAAGCAAGCATATGGTGATAATAAATTATGTTAGCACATTCGATAGCATAATCCATTAATAAACATGACAAATACACCCATGGAATAATAATTCAAATATTTGCAAGATATCAATTGGATGAGAAAAGAGTATTTCTAATAATATATGATCAACAGAAGTGAAAATGTTACAGACTTCCATGTCGGCATGGTTTGGAACTGAGAAACTAAGTTCCTTCCAGTTGGGCCTCCACCACTTCAATCCTCCACCAAAGGCAAGCTCATAAGAGAAAAACAATGAGGTTCTCAATCAATAAGGGAAGAGCTTGGGGGTTGAACACTGTGTTCATACTTAAAGGACAAAGGGATGCAAACTCAATATGAAGTAAATAATTTCTCCAGAGTAACTTTTCTCTCAAAGTTGAATTCTTTCTCCTCTTTCCATTGCTTGGAATTGGCCCATTTATAGCCTTCAAAATGGAACTAAAGGGCTGAGTCAAAACGTTTCCAGTATATGGAAGGACAAGGATCATAGATCTCCTGTCGTGACATGGAAACCCAACATTAATTTTAATTTTCTGGCACAAATCCCGATGTACGCGGGTTGTAGTGGAGCAACCTACGTATACACATGTTGTATAGTAGGCAATATGCGTACATGTGGAAAAATATGTATTTTTAGCTCTGGATTTTACAAACAGAGATGATAAGTCTACATAGGGAAATGGACAAAGGCCTTCTATGCAAGATTGCATAGGGTGAGGAAAATATTGCTATAACAACACTCCATCTCATCTAGTACTCATCTCGCTCGGTACCAATTATGCGCTCATCCGGTACCAATGTTGTGCTTGTCTGGTACTAGCATCAACAACCGTTCAATACCATATATAGTTTGAAATTTTGGAAAACTTCTAGAGGAAAATCAAGGACATGGGTTTTGTCTAGAGCAACATTTACATGCAAAAATGTGTGGAAGAATTCACCCATATCACATGTTTGGATGTCCAGCTCAGGGGGAATGATTCTGCAAAAAATAGCAAAAATCTCAAACTACCAACTTGCGCCTTGATTTCCATGTAGATGGCATCAGATCTAGAACTTCTACGAAAGCATTTTTTTCTAGAATGTGGAAAATTGAGTAATACGAGGGAACTTTTTCAAAATGTGAATTAGTTTGGAAGATATGGGTGGATCCCTAACTCGAATTTGCCCAAATTACAATAAAACCCAGATTTTTGGGATTTATGCCTAAAAATGTAAAATTTGAAATTTGAGCATTGGGATTCAGTCCCATACACTCCTCAATGATTATTCATGTATAACTAAGCCTCATAATACTGAGGGAAGGAGAGAAAATAATATCATCATTATGTTAGTATGTTCTCATATGGAGATATTTGGATCCATAAGAAAGGTGTTGTAAATTTTTGAATTTGAAATGAATAAGGAAGTCCTGATGTTATGAGTCATTGAGCGTGATTACTCCTTGGTTCTGTAAGCCTCTCTAGCCACACACGCTAGGTGAGGTAGGGCCCCCTCAACATGGTATGTGTTGGTATTTTTTATTATTTAATTTGCATAGTAATTAGGATTTAGTTAATTGCATTTCTAGCTTACTTACATTTTAATTTCAATTTGATTTAGTTTTATGAATTCAGGTTCATTAAACACTCATAATTGATTCTTCAATTGTATGCAATAATGTTCCATCTCTTCCATTGTATTTATCACTTCCTTCCTTTGTTTCTCTATTTTATGTTTATTAGGTTCTAACACACTTACTGCCAACAGTCTAAATCAGTTTATGAGGATCATAACCACAAAGTTCCTTGAAGGGAGATCGACCTATGGAATAAAAAAAGTTTCTTTCTACCATTTTTCAGCCAAATGTAGCCACTTGGCTAAGAATCTTGCAGATATTCCACATAACTTTTCAAATGTCCCTCCAAAAATTTATTGAGTATCTCATTCTGATAATGTTTCTATGAATGATAAGTATGTAGTTGGGATTTTAAAGGGTAAGTATGCAAGTGGAACTCACTTTTTTCACACCATTCAATTTATCAATATAGTTGTCAATGTTCATTAAATCAATCACTAAATCCAACCAACATTCTACATCGCCAAGTCCTATGAGTAAGTTTTCTTGAACATTGAACATAGAAAACAAAAATGTTAAGGGAGAACATAATATGCCACATCAACTTACAGTAAAAAATTATCTAAAAACAATATTATTAAATGAATAATAGTTGTTTCCACCATTATTTGTCCTTGGATTTTGAATTTAAGTATACAAGGCAATGAAGGAAAATTTCATGAGGCAAGAGAAGCAAATGATGTATACCTTATTGGAAATGCATTGTGGATCATGGAGGTGGCCACCCTTCAAACCTGCATTCGTCAAAGACAATAAAAGGTTATATGACTAGATAATAACTAAAAATCTATGAGCTTGCATTTGTAAAAGAGAATAAAACGTTATATGGCTGAATACTAATTAAACATGTACCATGCTTTAGAATATTTAAGGGGAAGTCCTCATGAATGAGATCCTTTTGGTTTCAAGAATAATTTATTCTCTACTAAATAGGGCCAACCATGTGAAGGTGGAAGCTCGTTTGGCCGCTCCCCCACCCCCTCGCAACACTCTTTATTCCCCATACCCAATTATGCATAATAAGTAGCAAAACAAGAATTAAAGGTAAATGAAAGAAAGAAGGTGTTAACATAAGGAGCTGCAGATTGTTTCTTAAGAATTAGATAGAAATTGAGGTTTACCCTCAAGAGCATTATGGTGTAAATCATGTGGCATTCTACCCATGATTTCCACAGGGAAAACGAAAAGATTGGAGGCCTAAGTAGCTTAAGCATCCTCCCGACATATGTCTCACTCACATTCCACTCTCCCTTACACGTCACTTCCTCCTCGCCTATCACACCTCCCTCGTTCCTCTGCCACCTATGCCTTTCCCTTGCCACCGCAACCTCGTCCCAACCTCCGCTCCCCCAATCGCTTCCTTCCACATGGTCGTCACTCACTCGTTGGGCCATGGGATTTTTTTCCAATCACCTCGCTCCACATCACCCTTGCACATATGCTATCAGACTGCCACCTGCAAAGCTCACATTGGTCACAGACAGAGACCATTCATGGCCTCGAGGCATTAGGATGGATTCACAGAATTCATTGGCACTGTCTGAGAACAGTTATGGGTGTCAGGCCCAGTCCTAATCCCAATGAAGACAATTATTGAAGATTGTGGGCAACAATTGAGACCTTGCCTCATCCCATAAATGGAAAACGTTGCAGTGAACAACCATGAAGGCGCACTTACGATCTGAAGCTTCCTTATAGGCAATTTTTCCTGTAAAGCACATAATTATGCCTGGCTCGCATCTGACATAATGAGGTCTGCACAACCTGATAGAGTGGGCATCGACTGAAGGATTTGAAGGCAATGATTTGATCACATTCCTGGTGGTTGCAACATTTTAGTATATGTAGGCAGTTTTGATATTTTGTTAAGGTTGAATGGTTGAGCTAGGCTCCCTGCTATTGTAATATTTTTATGAAGAATACTAGTTCTCTGGTTATGTATTTGTTTTTTGAGACATCTTGGTTAATCTAAGTCAGATTTCTTGCTCCATCTTATTTGCCTCTGATACTGAGAGAGTTCATTAATGACCGATTCACATGAATTGTTGTAATTGTATTATGATGAATATTTGATTATAGTGTTGTTATTATTTCTTTCAGTTTCCTGGAGATTTGAATTCAAGAGGATCTTATGTTTAAGTTTTTCCTCCTTAGGCTGCTAGAAGACCTGATGTACACAACAGACCTCTACACTCTCCTCACCAAAGTCTTCCCTCTATTCACCCTTACTCCAACTTACTGACCGAAGTTGATTCTAGACCTCAATTTCTTATGCATGTTAGTCCATATTTTTGAGTTAGAATGTTATTTTCATTGAGTCCTCTCCATTTGACCTCTTAAAACTCAATTACACTTACACAAACAGATGGGTACTGGGCTTACCTTCTATGCAATCTGAAGGTGACTTCTAGTGCTAACATTTCTGGCGCCGTTGCCAGGGAATGAATTGAAGACATTTCCCTGGGACAGAACAACAAAGAAACTCTGATTCTGAAGGTGCATCAAATATCAGTACCATTGAAGATTGCAACTTGCACCTAGCGACTCCACTGTTTCAGTTATGGCTCCTAAAGGGAGACATACGAGGTCCACTTCACTATTGCCTCTAGAAATGTCTGAAGATGACCCAAAGGAAATTATCAGAAAGGGAAAGATCACTCAAAAAGGTACCTCTACGGCTGTACCAAGTTTTTTTGATAATTTGCATAATCCATCTTTACAAACTGCAGTCACTGTTTCTGATTCTCCTATTAAACAAACTACTAGAGTTTCAAGAAATTTTAGTTTTGGGAGTTTTCCTGCCGATTTATCCCCTCCTATTCTTGGTTTGGAAGGAGAGAGATTTGACACCCCTTTCTCCCCCAAAGTTGTGAAGTGGAAGGAGAGATCTTTGACCTTAGAAGACTTTCCTACTCCTCCTCCTATTAGAGTTGCTACAGTTATAAAAGGGGAAACCTATGTTACCTCTAGCCCCTCATCTTTATCTCCTAACGCTCAACCTTTTCCTTTTTCTCCCAAAAGCACAACCCCAGTATCGCTTGTCCGAACTCCATCTCCTCCTGGTTCTCCTGTAGTTCACGTCCAAATGGCAGGTGCTAATCCTCCTAGGAAAAAGATGGATGAGATATTGGCTGCTAGATACACCCCTATGGTTTTAACTTAGCCTATGAATGCTCTCCTAGCCACAGACTACCTTAAGTACATGCCCCAGTTCACAGGGGAGGGAGACGTGACTGTAGAAGAGTACCTTGCATCCTTTTATAGATTTGCAGAGATTCAAGCCATCGAAAATGAAGATGTGTGGATGATATTTTTTGTATAGAGCCTTGATGGTGATGCTAGGGATTGGTTTAAGGACTTGCCTCCTAGATCTATTGATGAGATTGATACTCTGGATGATTCATTCTTAAGAAATTGGGGGAATAAAAAATATCTCCTTTATTATATTATAGTATTTAGGGCACTTAAGAGAGAAGAAGGGGAATCTGTTTTAGACTTCTCGAAAAGATTTAATAAGATGTATAAAACGATTCCCACTGAAATTAAACTTACAAAAACCCTCGCCAAGATGACTTATGCTAGTGCTTTTGACCCTAATTGTTTCCTCCTATTGAGAGAAAGAAGAGCTACCTCCTTAGTTCATATGCAAGATGTAGCCCTTGAAGTAGAATCAAATATATTGGCGGCTGAAAAGATTAGGAGTAAGGTTGATAGAGACAAAAGAAAGGTGAGGTCTGAAGCTTCAACCTTTGGTTCCTCTACTGCCCACCCTCAAGTTGATGAGCTTACCAAATTAGTAAAATATTTTTCCGCTGAGATGGAGAAGGTAAAACTTGAAGCAATACAGACCTATAGAAATACACAAAATGCTGATAACACAGGTAACTTTAGGAGACCTACTAATGCCCCTCAGACCATCCAAAGAGATGAGAGAAACAGAGACATAGATGATCAAAAAATCCAAACTCCTCTCCAAATTAACCTGGTTATTGATGAAGATGAAGAGGAATAATATATTGATCCTGAGATCCATTGCCTCGGAGATACCTCTTCGTACCCTCATTTAACTCAATCTGCATATGAAGAGGCCCTCATGAGTAATCAACTGAACGAGTTGAGTAAAGGGGAAGAGGCCAGCCACAATCCAAACAGATATAATCTTAGGTCCAAATAGAAAGAAGGGAAATCTGACATCCTTAATCAGCCTACCAGAGCATAAAAACGTGCTAAAGATATTGCAGACTGAAGCAAGGAAAAAAAGGCACAGACCTCCCCACTAGTGGTCAAAAGTCTTGTTCCAGAAGTGAAAGAAATTCTAAAGCCCCCCTCCTCTTTCAACTTTGAGCATGAAATACAAAAGATTAGAATCCATGTACCCATTTCAGAGCTAGTCAAGCATGAAGACTTCAAAAGGTGCCTCTCCAAAATGTTGCAGCTCGAACCTTCGTCTCATTCCACAGACTCAGTTAACCTCCAAGATGAAAGGCCAACTGTCATATTAGGGCCTTTGGTGGAGGTTAGAGATGACTCTTTGCCTCCCTTCTACACTTCATTGAACATCCATGATAAGGTGTTGCATAACTGCTTAATGGATTCGGGGGCATCTCACAATCTTATGCCTAAGATTATCATGGAAGAGCTCATTTTGGAGGTGACAAAAACCTACCATGACCTGTATTCTTTCGACTCCAGGAAGGTGAAGTGCCTTGGGGTTATCAAAGACGGGGTCATTTCTCGGTTCCAACTACCGATGAAGAGCATGGTCATGGATATCGTAGTGGATGATGTTCCCCCTAAGTTCAGGATGCTCCTATCTAGATCTTGGATAAAGATCTTGGGGGGAACCCTGCAGATGGACCTTTCATACGCCACCATTCATGTATTCGAGGGTGAACAAAGGAGACTCTACAGGGAAGCACAACTCGTGTACATCATCTATGATGAAGCAAACCCCACCAACTATCCTATTTTTTCTTTTGACATTGATTTGGGATCCAACATATTGCAACTGACTGATACTCTTGAACCTCCTCTTGAAATCAGAAAACAATCCATTACTTTTTTGTGAAATCCCTCTTCCAACTACCCCTGTTTGGAAGATGTTCTTTGATGGAGCCTCTTCTAAGGAAGGTGTTGGTGCTAGAGTAGTCTTTGTTTCACCATGTCAAGAGACCATACCCTTGTCCTACAAATTAGAATTTGAAGCTACCAACAATGTGGCAGAGTATGAAGCTCTTGTTTTAGGTTTAAGGGTTGCAGAGGACATGGGGATAGAAGAGCTATCAATATTTGGAGATGCAGAGATAATTTTTCATCAGATCAAAAATATTTATCAAGCTAATCATCCTAGGCTTGGAGCTTACAGAAACGAAGTGTGGGACCTAGTTGACAATTTCTTCTTGGCTTTCAAAATTTCATTTATTCCAAGAGAGTAGAATACCATGGCAGATTCTTTGGTTGTTTCAACAAGCCATTTTCGAGTCCCACTGCCACCTAAACTCAAGTATGATGTAGAGGTGAAATATAGACCCTCTATACCCAACAATGTTAATCATTGGGAGGTGTTTGAGGATGATATTGAGATCAAAAAATTTCTTGAGTTCGTTGATGAGTTCTCTGCATTACATATTGATCAAGATCATGATTCTGAAAGTAACCCTCATGCTGATGTATTTTTAAATAAAATTGCTAATCACCATATTGTTTAGCTTCCTACCAACCACATTCCAAGGGAATAGTTCCTTTGGAAAGATTGTTTGATGGGAATGATGTGGTAGTAAAATTTAAAGGCTCAACTGATGATGTTGATATAACTAAGTGCAATATTGGCATAGAGAAGGACCCAAAATTTGTCAAGTTGTCAAGTAGCTTGTCAAGGGAACAAAGGGATGAATATGCAAAGCTGTTAAAATAATTTACTGATGTGTTTGCCTGGACATATGAAGATCTCAGAACATATGACACAAGTGTCATTGAACATAATATACCATTGAAGGAAGAGGCCAAACCATTTAGGAAGAAATTGAGACAAATAAATCCTATGTTGTTGCCTATTATGGAGAAAGAGGTGAAAAATATTTTGGATGCCTAGATTATCATCCCTCTAAGGTATTATGAATGGGTGGCCAAATTGGTCCCAGTGAGAAAGAAGAATGGAGAAATCAGACTTTGTGTCGATTTCAGAAACCTGAACATAATCTCTAAGAAGGACAATTACCCCCTTCCAAAGATGGAGCACATATTACAGAGGGTAACAGGTGCATCTAGGATGTCCATAATTGATGGATTTTCTGGCTACAATCAGATCTTTGTCTTGCCTGAAGACAGAGAGAAGACAACCTTCACTAACCCTTGGGGAACATTCATGTATGCTAAGATGCCCTTTGGTCTGATGAATGCAGGGGAAACTTTTCAACAAGCCATGGACATAACATTTATTGGGGAACAAGACAAGTTTGTGGTAATCTATTTGGATGACATAAAAATGTTCTCACATTCTGATAAAGAACATCATGACCATTTGAAAAGGGTCTTTTTGAAATGCAGAAACTTTGATCTCTCTTTAAATCCAAAAAATTCATTATTTGCCATGAAAGATTGGAAACTACTAGGGCACATTGTGTCAGCTGAGGGGGTAAGGATTGATCCAAGTAGGGTAGAGGCTATCCAAACTTTGTCACTCCCTAGATCCAAGAAAGAAGTTCAATCTTTCTTGGGGAAAAATAATTTTTTGAGAAGGGTTGTTTCAAATTTTGTTGAGTTGGTGAAGTTTATCACAACCATGTTGAGGAAATGAAATGAAATGGACTTTTGAATCTCGTAACTCTTTTGACCAAACAAATAAGACCTTGACTAAAGCACCTGTGCTCATCAGTCCTAACTACTCCAAGGAGTTTATGCTTTTATCTTTTGCTTCATTTGACACAATAACAACTGTTTTATTCCATAAAAATGTCGAAGGGTTAGAGCAACCCATTTCCTTTTTCAGTAGGACACTGAGAGATGCTGAAATACAGTATGACATCATGGAAAAATAGACCCATGCTTTGGTTAATGCTCTCAGAGATTTCAGAGTTTATGTGTTACATTCAAAAGTCATTGCATATGTCCCTTCAGCCTTTGTGAAGGAGATCCTCATTCAACCTGACATAGAGGGAAGAAGGAGCAAGTGGATTGCCAAAATACTTGAATTTAATCTTGAAATAAAGCCTACCAAATTGGTTAAAGGTCAAGGTTTAGCTAGGTTGTTGGTTGAATCTAATTATAAATCCTTGGGGGTAAATTTCATCAACAGTTGTTCAGAGAATCAAGAAGCTGAGTTCTCTGATGAAGATCCTAAATTCACACCCTCGTTGGCAGGATGCACTTGGTGCAAAGACATTGTGTTTTTTGTATAGAAGTTACATCCTCCTGATGGCATGGGAAAGAGCAAGGTAAGAGATTTGAAGCTCAAATCAATTAAATATTGTCTGATTGATCAAGTTTTATATTGGAAAGACCCTTTAGGAGTGCTTTTGAGATGTCTAGACCCACAGGAAGCCCAAAAGATTATGTATGATTTTCATGACAATTTATGTGGGGGGCATCACTTCTGGAGAACCATAGCCTATAAGATTCTCAGGGCTGGTTATTTTTGGTCTAGTCTCTTCACTAATGTTTGTGCTAAGATCAGGGCCTGCGTTAAGTGTAAAAAATTATCTGGAAAGAAACAACTCAAGTCTTTGCCACTGAAGCCTGTGGTAGCTTCAGGACCCTTTTAGCAGTGGGGCCTAGATTTTATTGGGGAAATTCACCCTGCTTCAAGTGGTCAACATAGATGGATCTTGATTGCCACAAATGACTTTACTAAGTGGATAGAGGTCATCCCCACAAGAAATGCTTCTCACAAGGTATTCATTGGGTTTATTGAAGATATTATGGCAAGATTTGGTTGTCCAAACAAAATTGTCACTGATAATGATGCATCTTTCAAAGCCAAACCATTGATTAAGTTTTGTGAACAGTTTGGAATCACATTGACTCACTCTAATCCTTACTATCCCCAAGGGAATGGACTGGCAGAGTCCTCTAACAAGAGCCTTATTAAGATCATCAAAATATTGTTAGAAGACAACAAGAAGGCATGGGATTCAAAGCTTAAGTTTTCTTTATGGGATGACATAGTGACAACAAGGAGATCTCTTGGTATCTCTCCTTTCCATATTGTATATGGAGTTGAAGCCATTTTTCCTCCTCAGCTTGCCTTACCTGTGGAAAAATTCTTCCAAGACTACCAGGGAGAACCAAATGATATGATTAGGAGAATACAACAATTGGTAGAAGTACAAAAGACGAGGGAGAAACTACTAGACACAACATATGATCATCAACAAAACATCAAGCAGGCCTTTGATAAGAAGCTGAACAAAGAGGATTTTCAGCTGGGAGATCTAATACTCAAGTGGGACGCACCTAAGAAAGATAAAGGAAAGAACAGTAAATTTGTGGCCTTATGGATAGGCCCCTTCACAATTTCTGACATTTTTTCAAATAACACTTACAAGTTGCAGGATTTGGAGGATGCTGAAGTTTTTGGTAGCCCTGTAAATGGGCATTTTTTGAAGAATTTTTTTACTTAAGCCATGAGTGGCTTCCCATGTCATTGTAAATATCATTTTTCTTTTCTTTTTGGTTTTTATAAGTGACTCCACAACCCAATACTAAGGCACTCAAACTGCAAAAGGAGTTTTTAGAGCCTCACAGGGAGGTCTCTATCCCCCATGGAGCCTATGCCTATATGTTAACACAAGGAGCTACATACTATTTCTTAAGAATCAGACATAAATTGAGGTTTACCCTCAAGACAATTATGGTGTAAATCATGTGGCATTCTGCCCATGATTTCCACAGGGAAAACAAAAAGATTGGAGGCCTAAGCAACTCAAGCACCCTCCCGACATCTGTCCCACTCACATTCCACTCTCCCTTACATGTCACTTCCTCCCCGCCTATCACACCTCCCTTGTTCCTCTGCCACTTATGGATTTTCCTTGCCACCGCAACCTCGTCCCAGCCTCCGCTCGCCCAATCTCTTCCTTCCACATGGCCATCTCTCACTCATTGGGCCATGGGAGCTTTCGCCAAGCACCTCGCTCCACATCAACCTTGCGCATAAGCTATCAGACTGCGACCTGCAAAGCTCGCATTGGTCACAGATAAAGACCATTCATGGCCTCGAGGCATCAGGATGGACTTGCAGAAGTCATTGGCACCGTCTGAGAACAATTATGGGTGTCAGGCTTAGTCCTAATCCCAATGAAGATAGTTATTGAAGATTGTGGGCAACAGTTGAGACCTTGCCTCATCCCATAAATGGAAAACGTTGTAGAGAGAAACCATGAAGGCACACTTACGATATGAAGCTTCCTTATGGGAAATTTTTCCTATAAAGCACATAACTATGCCTGGCTCGCGTCTGACATAATGAGGTTTGCACAACCTAACAGAGCGGGTGTCGACTGAAGGATTTGAAGGTAGTGATATGATCACATTCCTGATGGTTGCATCATTTTAGTATATGTAGGCAATTTTGATATTTTGTTAAGGTTGAATGGTTGATCTAGGCTCCCTGCTATTGTAATATTTTTATGAAGAACACTGGTTCTCTGGTTATGTGTTTTTTTTTAGACATCTTGGTTAATCTAAGTCAGCTTTCTTGCTCCATCTTATTTGCCTCTGATACTGAGAGAGTTCATGAATGACTGATTCACATGAATTGTTGTAACTGTATCATGATGAATGTTTGATTATAATGTTGTTATAATTTCTTTCAGTTTCCTTGAGATTTGAATTCAAGAGGATCTTGCGTTTAAGTTTTTTCTCCTTAGGTTGCTAGAAGACCTGATGTCCACAGTAGACCTCTACACTCTCCTCACCAAAGTCTTCCCTCTATTCACCCTTACTCCAACTTACTGACTGAAGTTGATTCCAGACCTCAATTTCTTATGCATGCTAGTCCAGATTTATGAGTTAGAACGTTATTTTCATTGAGTCCTCTCCATTTGACCTCTTAAAACTCAATTACACTTACACCAATTGATGGGTAATGGGATTAACTTCTATGCAATTTGAAGGTGACTTCTAGTGCTAACAGAAGGTACATGCATACATAACATATAAGGTTCACACATAAGTAGAAAAAAAAATTTTGTACAGTCAATAATTTGTATTAATAAAATTTATCCTCAAAATATGTACATTCACTTCTTTTTATGTTTCTGCTTTTTGATATAATTTATGAGTAAATCATCATCACATTTGTCTTGATCCCCTTCAACTATTTGGCCCTCTTCTAGTGCTATAAGACGATGGCTCATATCAAGCATTGTACTACTTCTAGTAGTAGGACGTGGACGTTGATGCACTATAGGGGAATCCACTACAGTAACAAAAAGCGTTAAAAGGACATGGTTAGTTATTATTCATAGTAGTGTTTCGTTATTACAAATATCATTACTGTGCTTTTTACCTGGAAGAGTAGTTGACACCATTGGTTGGATTGTTGTTGGTTCCTCTCCTCTTTGAGCAC
Source organism: Picea glauca (assembly GCA_000966675.3). Taxonomy (NCBI): domain Eukaryota; kingdom Viridiplantae; phylum Streptophyta; class Pinopsida; order Pinales; family Pinaceae; genus Picea; species Picea glauca. Next base: position 203,356 of record JZKD02S0801814.1, on the reverse strand, counting down.
CCTCATCTACATGCTCTGCCATTGAAACAAGAAAAGTTTTAAGTACACAATCTGCAAGTAAATATTTTTTTTTTGTTTGTTAATTTGTCTGGACCTTCTTGGAAACGAGATTAACCTTTGGCTTGAGAAACTGTGACTTAGGGGAATCTAAGCCATCAAATTCACCCGGGGATCACACCCGGCCTGAACCACACCAACCCTTAACATGGTTGGATTTTTTGTCCCCGCAGGTTTCGAACCGGTGACTTTTCAACACAGAGTGGCTTAACAACACACTCTGCTGTCCTACACCTCAGGGACCATCTGCAAGTAAATGTTAATAATCATTACATTATACATTTTATTTTAAAGACACTCATACTGTGATGGGTTTTCATACCACTAGAATAATGGGGTTGTTGTCCACCACCATCGAATGAATTAATGTTTCTTTCTTGCTTAAAACAAATGGACACATTAATTGATGGGTTAAATCAATCGTCAATATATTTGACAAGTAATCAACAACTACAATATTTCCATTTTATTTACCATATCGTTCGAAGGGTTAGATTGTGTCTGCCTCATCCTTTGTTGATTTTCCATCACTACTTAAAATTCAACTTGAAGTTGATCCTCAAGTCTTCTTCAGTGGTGGTAGTGTTGAAAATACTCCCCTACATCGCATGTCATAAGATCAATATTTTTACTTATTGGTTGTAATTAAATACAATTTTCATTAAGATATGTATAATATGGATAAATTGTTTGGCACTTACAATTTGAGCTTTTAATCTCAAGTAACCACCTTGGCCAAGTTTGTGCTACCCATGTTTTTCTAGTCTTTGCTTAGTTGCTTTTGACGTGTCTTAGAGCCTATGAAAAGTTTCAAGTATGTTATAGATATCACAATTTTTTCTGTAGAACTAAATAAAATTTAGCATATTCAATTCAAAATATCATATATTATCTTCCAGGGCCAGGTCATGTCTTCCCTTCGTGTCTCAATGCACTCTCCTTTGCACCGTCTTGCATATTCTTCCATTCCCTCTCGGGAATGGCCAGAGGACAATCATACTTAGGGTTATTTTTCAATAGAAACTATATTTATCTCTAATATATTTCAAATATGTACCAACCCTCGAGGTGATTTCAGACTTGTTGAGCGTATCACCAAACAAGCCGACCATATGGTTTATAAGAATGTTTTTTAAATCGTTATTCTGGGCATTCCACTGTGTGCAAATGGTGGGCCCAAAAATATCTAAATTCTTGTCGTGCAAGGTCTTGTACAAAACATTGTTTCCTACAAAACGATATGATAATTAGATTAAAATAATATGAAAGATGTAGGTTTCAATCAAATGGTAGGAACTATTTAAGATATTAAAAAATACTCGGTATTTATTGTATCTTCAAGGGAACCAAGTTATCGTCCAACAAAAAGTTGATGGATATTTTTCCTGAGCTTTGAACACGTGATGCTCCAGGATAACAATGCTCTGGCATAAAACCAATATCTTCATGAGATTCACCATGCAGACCATCATGTGCATGGTCTAGTGTGTGCGGTGGAGGTGTCTCATGGGCCCCAAGAGTTTCATTCCTCTAAGCCATGGACATAGAGACAAATAGCCTTGTAGGTATGTGGGTCATGCTAGGATGCTGTCGGGTTTGTAGATCACTGCTACCAGTAGCATCCTAATGACTAGGCTGTCCCGTCGAATCCAAAATGTCTATAGAAATAAAATGTTTCAGTATTGCTCATATAAAGGTATCAAACAAAATTTCATAAATGAATATATGTCAGAAATAAGATTTTTTAAAAATTGTGCTTACCGCAAATTTTTCTATATCCTGCATTAAAACTTTCATCCTTTCTCTGGTCTACTTTGTAGCTGGCTTACACCTAGCCAGTTCAATTGGTTCCCTATTTTCCTTTCTCAAGGCCTTTCAAATTGTTTCCATTGGGTTGATAGAATCATATATTTCATCACCCACATCATCGTGCTTCGACGATGTGCTCATCTACATCAACAAATAAACATGTTAATTTAATTATTGTCATCAAGAATTGATATGAAAATCACGGTTATACCTGTTGGGAACTAGCCGATGCCTTCCCACAATTACCCTGCCACATTATAAGATGCATGGAATTTTAGAATGTTAGAAAATAATATAAGAAGCATGAGCTATTAAAATGTATGTTAAAGATATAAAAAGGAAAACATTAATTACAGGTTTGGTATACTGGTAGAACATATTTATCTCCATAATACCAATGCCTCCATCGATTTGATTCAAATCATAATCGACCAACAAATCTTCCCTTGCAACTATTGTTTTCACTGCACATACAAATATATGATTTCCTTCATGCCCATAAAATATACATTTGGGTTGCTTTCTTGTTGTCTCAGGTCTTGCACTATTAATAATCCCTACAATATTCCTCGACGCCTTTGGCCTTCCATTAATAAACATCGTCGCTCCTTTATTTTGATCGTTGTCTTTTAGTTGTATATAAGTTGCAGTGATTACATATCTAGTCATACTTAATATATATGGGACTAGCCTCAACCAATCTCCATAGTAGTAGCATGGTCTGACATACTCCATCAATTTAACAAGTCCTCCATCTTTAACCTCTATGCGATCCATGGAGAATAGACCTAGACCATGTGTGGATGATGGAGCAATGTGATACATCATCTCATTAACACAAAATTTAGTGTCCAACTGAGGAAGTTCATTGGGTACCCATTATATCACTATATGTTTGTACCTCAAAGGAACCTCAATGTCACCTATGCTCTCATCATCATAAGAGCATGAACCTCCTTCAACAAGAAATAATTCCACGCACCTACATAATTTTCTTCTAACCTTTTCACCTCTAGTTGATATCGCCCTCTTAGATGTGTTGGACACAACTCTTTCCTCCCTCCCTCCATAAATTCCCTTGCTCGAGGATGATAGGTATGGCATGTACCTATTTGGTTGTACCTAAACTCCATCGAATGATAAAAAGTAGTTATAAAAAGGGGAGAATTAATGGACAATGAATAATTTGACACTATATTTCTAATTCCAAAGCCATACACTATCATAATTTGACCCAATACATAATTCACATTTATGCTATTGTTTTAAAATGGCCCAGTCTTGGATAATAAAGGACCTTTGACTCGTATATGGAGCTGGAAGAAATGTAATTAAAGCAATTCATTTTTCAAGTATTTGTCTAACATTCTTTCTAGTTACACCAAATGTTACAAGTTGTTACCCATGTAGAAAGGCCATAGTTCACTAGGCACATCCTCCCAGCATGTACTCCACCCATCCATCCTCAATTTGGGATCTAGGTAAAAGGTACTCAACCCATCCATCCTCAATTTGGGATCTAGGTAAAAGTTACTCCACCCATCCATACTTTGACAAGACTCATATCAAACTTGTAAATTCTAACCTTGTACAATACCTACTGCAAACTGATATTCAGAAAAGAACAGAAAATATACAATGGAAAATACAAACATTACACAGAGATTTTTCACCTGGAAACCCAAAC